>NNCF01126722.1:71664-81764 GCA_002313205.1 Laupala kohalensis | reverse complement strand
GAGATCCCGGGTGGTAAGATTCCGCTGCTGTCGCGAAGCTGTCATAAATCTGTCCTTGTCTAGCTTTCTAACGAAAGACAGAAAGATCGATCCCGGGGCCGCCCCAGATGGAGGTGGACGCCTTCGGAAACAATTGTTTATCAACTGTACAGGGCAGTCGACCTTGAGTGGAACAGCGACTCTCGACACCAACTCTATGACGTTTTCTCCAGCCTTAGCTGTTATCCCACTTATCTCTACGCAGTTCGTCAGTGACACCTGCTCGGAATCTCCGATAAGGCTTTCAAGCTCCAACACGCGCTCTTCTAACGCCGAATATCGTCCAGAGACCTCGCCAAATGACTCCGATAGTGTTGACAACTTGGCATCGAGGGCAACTATCCTCGACGTGTTTTCGCCAACCGCATCTGAGTATCGATTCAGGTGGTCTTTAAGATCGTTTATTTCCCCCCTGACCTCGGATAGCTGCTTTTCAAAGACAGCATTTGCCGCCTTGGCCTCCGACCTCATATCGTTCATGATCTTGTACAGGTCTTCCAAACCCACTTCCTTCTTGGCGACCTGAGACGTTCCGGGGGAGTCTCCACCTTCGGCGGTGTCACCACTACCAGATCCAAGCGACGAGATTGAACCGCGACGCTTCGCGGAACACGTGGAACAAACAAATGGCTTCTTTTGTTCTCTCAGAAACAAAAAGTCCTCCTTCTTCAAATTAACGCAATCAATGTGCCAGGTAACTCGGCAAACCGCACACTTCACACGAAAAGAGTTGTTGGCAAAACCTAACTCACACTTTCCACACTTCACTTTTTCCCTATCACTCATAATTGCAGAGACAGACCACGAGAGATGTTGACGCTACGACAGCTCGAAGACAACTGTGAAGAGAGAGAGACAGAACGAGAGAGAGAGAGACAGAACGAGAGAGAGACAGAACGAGAGAGAGACAGAACGAGAGAGAGACAGAACGAGAGAGAGACAGAACGAGAGAGAGACAGAACGAGAGAGAGACAGAACGAGAGAGAGACAGAACGAGAGAGAGACAGAACGAGAGAGAGACAGAACGAGAGAGAGACAGAACGAGAGAGAGACAGAACGAGAGAGAGACAGAACGAGAGAGAGACAGAACGAGAGAGAGACAGAACGAGAGAGTGAGACAGAACGAGAGAGTGAGACAGAACGAGAGAGTGACAGAACGAGAGAGAGACAGAACGAGAGAGAGACAGAACGAGAGAGAGACAGAACGAGAGAGAGACAGAACGAGAGAGAGACAGAACGAGAGAGAGAGACAGAACGAGAGAGAGACAGAACGAGAGAGAGAGAGACAGAACGAGAGAGAGAGACATAACGAGAGAGAGAGAGACAGAACGAGAGAGAGAGACATAACTAGAGAGAGAGAGAGACATAACTAGAGAGAGACAGAACGAGAGAGAGAGAGACAGAACGAGAGAGAGACAGAACGAGAGAGAGACAGAACGAGAGAGAGACAGAACGAGAGAGAGACAGAACGAGAGAGAGACAGAACGAGAGAGACAGAACGAGAGAGACAGAACGAGAGAGAGAGACAGAACGAGAGAGAGACAGAACGAGAGAGAGAGACAGAACGAGAGAGAGAGACAGAACGAGAGAGAGAGACAGAACGAGAGAGAGAGACAGAACGAGAGAGAGAGGAGACAGAACGAGAGAGAGAGAGACAGAACGAGAGAGAGAGAGACAGAACGAGAGAGAGTGACAGAACGAGAGAGAGAGAGACAGAACGAGAGAGAGACAGAATGAGAGAGACACGGACGGACGGAATCAGGGGTCTCCAAAATGGATATTTCCGCAAAAATCTCTTTTTCGATTTTTTTCACGATTACATTACTTTCTATATACTACGTATATGAGAAAGTAAAATTAGAATGTTTCATTTTAAAATTTTCTAATTGACCGTACAAAAGCATAATTTATGCCAAGAATATAAATTCGTTTCCTCACTTCGATGATTTTGAAGAAATTCTTTTTCCGTCACTAAAAGGACTTGTATAATCTTGCTCTTACCATTACGCGAATTTTACGACTGTTTTGAACTTTTATTCATTGTAGACTTCAAGAATTCGAATATATATATTTTTAATTTCAATCTCTCTTTCAAAAAGTGCAAATTTAGAAAATGTTGGAAAAGAAACAATAAAATTTACCTGGTAGGTTGTACAAATATGCACAACGAATGTAAAATGATGAAAAATAAACAAATTTTTCAACCTCACATTTTCATTTTTTTCTTTCTCGATAAAAATGGTTCCATGGTTATTTCAGTTTATAAATGAAAAATGGAAAATTTGATTCAAGTTACCTCCCTCACCAAAAAATAGTAATAGTTGTTAAAAACGTGAACAAAACATTTTACTATATATAATATATATTGAATATGTATGATATATATATGAAAGCGTATTAAAATTTTGCAAAACACTATCGTTTGAACCCATTCCCTTACCAAATCTCTTGAAATGACGTAACACTCCGACTCATCCTTTACATATTTGAACAACAAGAAAAACTTGAAAATTGAGGTTCGAACTGGAGAAGAAATTCACACATAGACTTTAAAAAATCACTTTTCAGTTATTTCGTCAAATTTCGTAAAACATTAAATATCGTGTAAAGTGCGTGCGCCAAAGATGAACCATACTCTTAGGGGGACACCTTTTTCTATTCTCCTATGAGTTGACCTACCAGTTTGTTACATGTCAGCATATCCTCGAACGTAGTTGCATTCTATCGGTATTTTGAGAAATCACATGTCTGGGAGGTATGGTGTGCAAACTACTGATCGTTTTGAGGTGTAATGTTGTCTGTTGTAAATTTCTCATTGTTTGTAATAATACGTTCAAATATGCATTATCGAATGCTCCTCTCATTTCCATAAATATTATATTCTTTCGTGTTTTCAGATCATTTAACAGTCGAAGAACAGCATCTTCTGTGCCCGTCTCTTTCTTAGTCTATAATGTCTATTATACAACTTTCCTTGCCGTTCCAAATAATCCATTAGCCTTTTTGTGGTTTATTTATAAAATATTTTCCCCTGGAAGGGCACCAGAGGTATTGGTCCATGAGACTCTGGTTTGATTGGGTCTCTTGTTATATTTTTCATTCATGATATTACTCTCAGAATTTCTATACATTTGGAAGATATCCCTTTTGTACAAACATATTATTTCAACCAGCGATCCCCATAAAAGTCTGTAGAAATCTTAACAATGCTTAGGTTATCCCATCTTAGCTTGGTACCTTTTTTCTCTTAGTTACTTCACCAATTTCCTCAATTCAGTCAGGATCATCCAGATTTCTCTTCCTTCATCATCTCTTCCATAGCTCACTTCCTCATTGTCCTCATCTACGTTATCTCCAAGTAAGATTCTCAGTATTCTATCTCCCATCTCTTCTATGTTCACAGATGTCTTCCTTTACCCATATTTCTTCTTCATATCTCCATCTTTCTCACCATATTCGTTGCTTATTTGAATCGGAGTTTCCAACATGTTTTTTATTTTTGAATTTTCCCAACCCCTATTCTTCACCTCCTTCACATCTATCTTTAACTCTATCTGCTTATCTATGTATCTCCTAAACACATCTGCCTCATCCAACCTTTTCTGTCTCCTCTGCGATAATTCCCTCCGCAATTTATTACTCTTTTCTTTAAGAACCCCGTGCGTCATATCCGTCCGCTTCCCCTCGTTTGTTCCACCTCACACTCTCTGCATTCCTTAAGCAAATTGGGTTGAATTTCAAGTATAGATTCCTCCATATTCATTCTCTTCACCATATTCGTCACCTCATCTCTATTTCTTCTTTCCTTCCATATTAATTTAATCAAATATTGTTCTTCGCTCATCCGTCTTGCCATCTTCGATTTTTCGGATTTTCCCTTTCTCCGTCACACTAACTATATCCCCGCACGTTATCTACTTACTTCATTCACTAAATTACACCCTTCTATCTCGAAATCTCGCTTTTATTTGTTATTGCCAGGTCTTTTACAGATTTATTAAGTGACTACGTATGTTTTTTCTCCTCATATATTTGTTAGTAGCAAAACATTGTCCAACATTTGTTTCTCCTGTGCTCTTCCTCGTTTATCCGTCACCCTGTCACACATTCGTAATCGATACATACCATACAAGTCACCTCATCTTTCCTTCTCATTTCTTTCACGATTTTCTACATTCAATCCATGCTTTCCTTTATATCCGTAAAATATTGACAATACATATTCTCCGGAACAAAATTATATTACCCTATAATGGGTATGCATTTATCATGAACCGGTACTCTCACTTCTGCATAGTTTAGAATCACTGCCACCCACGGACTCTCCTTGCACATTACCCTACTCTTTACCGATATGTATACCTAACTTTATAATAGCAATCGTTACAAATTAAACATAGCAGTGCATAATGTAGGTTATTATCAATGTTCAGCTGATTATTTAACCTAAAATAAAATAATGGGAGATTCCTCCCTACTCACGTTTGTATTAAAATGAGCCCAAAAAATAGACAAAGAAACCATGTATGAGGTAAAAGGTGAAATAAGGCAAGGTAGAACAGGGTATGACAATGACACTTCATTTGTAATGGAAAAATATTTTATGTAAATAAGGGAGATCCTTTTCTTCTTAATTTTGAAATGCATTCTTTAAAGAAACGTAAGAAATTTTCTTCATTACACAGTTAGGGAGTAAGTGAACTTGTTTTAATTTTTAACTTATTTATAAGTAATGAAGGTAAAAACATTAATTTCTTGTTATAATGATACATTAAAAGTCTTTTGAATTACCTTCTTAACTAAATACTTAATTGACAAATTACTAAATATTTTCCTCTCTGCACTTTCTCGATCAATATCCCAGGTTTCAATTCGAAAATATACTTTACGTTCGATGAATGACTAACCAAGGAAAAACTAGTGATTGAAAAGAATTGCACACTCCTTAGTCAGAATGACCACCATTCTCATACGATTAATGTATTCTTTGTAATATAAAGAAGTGCAGATTCATTTGATACTAATTGTACCAAGAACTAAAGTAAACCAGAAAAAATGAATAACTTATTATTAATTGTACGTCTAGCAAGAGTATCTTTTTATATGTTATTTCAAGTAATTTTGTCAAATAAAAGAATAACTTTATTCGTCATTCAATGTTAATCGAATAAAAGTATAAATTTGTATTCGTTATTTATTTTTTTAATTAAAGGAATAGCTTGTCATTCGTCAATCAATGTTCATCAAATAAAAAAATACATTTTTATTTGTTATTTTTGCTATGTGAAATAATGAAAATTCTTTTATTCGAAAGAATGATTTATTCTGATTCTGAGCTACCTTGGTTTTGCCATTCAACTAATCTGTGCTGAAGTAACCTTCCAAAGTGACTTGATTCCTTTTCATATCGTATAAAGGTTTCTTTTTGTTTGAATGAAAGTAAATTTATATTATTATCATTCATGTCATACAATATATACAAATTGAAAGTAAACTATTTACTGGTGACTTGCACTATAATTTCAAATGAAATTTTATTATTTAATTCTGAATCTGTATTTGAACTATTATTTTATGTTCTCGTCATGTGCATCATTTAACCCTTTGTCCGTTTTCACGATTCAAGTTTAATAATGTTTTCAGCAGGGAACACAGGTTGTCAATATTTTTCAATGCCTCTCTTACGTTCGAAATCCTGTAAGGACAACTTTTAGTATTGTGACCCAAGTATACCTTATTCAGTCGAGCTGAAATTTGGCTCACAGTTTTTGTTTTGACCAAAAGTAAAATATTATATTTAATACTTGCTGACCCTGCTTATCTTCACACGGGAGAAGTCAAATGCCACTCAGCTGAAGCTGTCTGGCTCCTCGACTGGTGGCAGCTGACCTTACCTCGCGCCGACGCTAGGTCTTCCGGTGCTGTCAAAACAAAAACGTTCACGTCTTCTGTCGGTGTTGACATATATTTAAATATGTACTAGACGTTGTTTGTCTAATTCAATGAAAGTTTTATCTTTGTTTGTATTTTTTGTACTCTAAAGTAGCGCTGAAAAAATAAATAGTTTAACTCAGAAAATCAAAGTGTCAATTTCACTGCAGTCGAAAAAGGTACAAATTGTTTGAATATGTCACATTATTAACCCCACGTAGCGACGTATCTTCGTGCTAACAGCTCTTCTATACCATGATTCCTTTTGATGAGACGGATCTTATTCAATCACTGTAGACGTTGTAGGTCGACCGCGTCTGGTTCGTCGCGTCGTCAAAAACGTAATTCGAAAATCTTTAATATTCACCCGAAGATAATCATTCTATAATACTCTTCATCTTCACGAAATTCAACAAACAAAAATCCCTATTATTTTTTACTATGATTAACTTTTCCTGTCTAAATTACTCTTTTTAGTTGAAATATATTAACATGTCTATTTTAAAAGCATTTTCTTCGATAATTTGGTTAACCTTTATAGCTAGACTTAAGATGTCGTGGAAATTTTTGTGAAACTCTTTGAGGTAAACAATATTGGCATTCATTATTGTTACGTATATATTACCATTTAGGCCGTATAAGCAAAAATACCTCTCCAACAATACATTATTTTTCCGACTAATTCGCACAAAATATCAACAAACTATAAACATAATCCTTCTTCTAGAAATACTCTACTCATTAGAGAAAACTAGAAATTTGGGAAAACAAGCCATTTGGAAAATTCGAAAAATTTGTTGTTGTTTTTTACTTTTATTCTGCTATACAAGAGCAACAACTCCTCAAGAAGTACATGGCTCTATTATTCTCTGTGTTGATGAATGAGCAAGTCAAATGGTCAGTCACAACGGCATAGAATGTATAGAATTACGAAAATATATATTCAAAAGACGTCCTCAATATCCTGTCTTTCAAATTATTTTCATAAATACAATGAATTAAGTCCTTCCAGAATAAATACAAAGTGACGTAATGAATCCATCTTCTTCCCTTTGATAGTGAAACCAAAATTCAATAGTTCAAATGTTAGAGATATTCATAAAACAATATAAACGTTTTGAAAAACAATATGAAAGAGTAAGTAAAAGCAAAACATGAGGTGAAGTCTGTTAGATTTATATTATGTGTTTCACCACTTTAAGAAAATAAAATCTTCAAGTATATTTCCTTTTTTTGCGCATAATTACAACGGGTTTGGACAAATGTTTCAAAAATAACAAAGAAAGATATAAAAAGCAACTATCTCACAATATAAGTGTTTCAACACTTACGACCATATGAACAAAATGGGGTAAATTAATTTACAGGTAAATATTATAGTGTAGCATTGGCTCGTGAGGAAAGTAAGAAATTATGTATCAGAAGGAATGTTAGAAAAAAAGACTGTTAAACGGAGGCAAACTGTTCATTTACTAGCTGCTGTTATTCGCTAATTCCATTTAAATTAATTTTAACGGGATTCATTGCATTTCTTTAAGTAATTAGTAGGTGCAATCTGAGAGTGTCATTGTTGCGAGTAACCACTGCGTAAAATCCACGAAAATAAAATACTGGATACCAGGTATATGGGTAAGTTAGGTTTTCATAGTATATGTTAGGTTTTTATATATTATTGTATTTAAATATTGTCGTCTTTATGAAAGAAAAAATGTACACAAACTACGTTATAAAATTAGTTTATATTACATTCTTATGTAATGTTCATCAAAAAAATTAAGTGCAACAATTTTGGAAAAGTTAATATACGTTTTTCGGCAACTAAGGGATGATTTTATAAACCACCCCCGAAATCCTTTCCCAGCTCGCACTCACCCACAGCACTGCCATCAGCTCCTTCGGTGTACCTCCCCCTACACATTTTAAGAACAACTTCTCGGGCGCTTGTAGGAAGCAGACACCCAGCTGTACCATTCGGCAACTCTATCTGGGGAGCGACGCTCCTTCTTGGTTTTGCCAACATTATTTCTTTTGTTTTGAGTTTTTGAACAGTTTATTCGAAAAATATTGGGAGATGATTCATATTTTTGAGTTACAAATACATATGAGAATGAATGAAACAAACAAATTATTTTTAATTTATTTTTTCGTTTTATATTTGAATTTAGTCGTAAGGTGATAACTTGGCAAAAGAGATGAATTTCGTAATTCTTTCGTCATAGCGTCTGAGCACGGTGTCTTGTGTAATGTATTATATATGGCTACTATTGTAATTGTGAGGGGTGCTGAGTGTTTTCTGTACTATAACGATTATTGCTATAATTCTTTGGTTTCTCGTCTGGTTTACGGTTTTTTACTTGGTGGAATTTTATTGTATAACGAACTTTGCTTGATTTTCAATTATTCTTATGACTTTTTACTGTATAATTTTCTTCTTCATTAATGTAGTTTTTCTGTTTAGATCTCTATGTTTATAATTAATCTTCGTATCCTGTATCTATAATTTTCCACACCATATCTTTAATCTATCAATAAAACAATTTATATTTATTTTCCTCTTTGTTAGCTTCGTTTATCTTTTCCATTTTATAATTTTCTCTTTTTATATTTATTTCTTCTACCTTAACTTGCACATGTTCAGAGGTGTTTCATGTGGTAAGGCAGCACATTTTACTCGTGAAAAAAGAATGATGCTATATGCGTCCTCTAAGAAATGAAATTTAAAATAATCAAACGCATAAACGACGTGTGAGGCCATAGAAACCCACGCAGAAATCGCCAACGTTGATCCGACTTTCGACGTATTTCGACGTTGATATAGAGTCGAAGGACGACGTCGAATTAACGACGCTCTTCCAACGTCGTATTTCTCAGAATTTGAAGTCGAAATAACGTCGTTATGCGACGTCGAGACGACAATAACAAACTACGTTGTTTCGACAGCGAGATCGAGTCGAAGATCGACGTTGAGATGTCTCCGTTCTACGACGTTAGCTTTTATCGACATGTTGCAGCAGCTCAGTGCAAGCGTGCTCGCCTTGAAACGGAATGGACCCTGGTTCTCACAGTAGTCGGACTTAGAAAGACGGATTGTGAAACAATGTTCATATGAATGTGTGTCACAAATCATAGAATATGATAGAACAATGTAAGACGATGAATAATATCCATAAAAGGTGTAATCAAAATGATATTATAATAAAAATTATACAAGCGCCATATTTTCCTTCTTAAACGATGTTACCACATCTCTTGACCGTGGAGAAAATACTCAGGGTGTCTTACTTGACTTATCCAAAGCATTCGATATCATCGATCACGGAATTCTCCTTTCCAAATTGCATTCTTTAGGCATTCGTGGACTTCCACATCAATGGCTCACTTCTTATTTAAAAGATAGATATCAACAGGTCGAAATATCCTATACTAAAAATAAAATACTTCAGCATTGTCTTTCAGAAACAAAGCCATTTACCTGCGGAGTTCCCCAAGGTTCAATTCTAGGCCCTATACTCTTTTTATTGTATGTGAACGACATGTCATCATCCACATCAGATTGCAAAATGGTTCTTTTTGCTGATGACACTAATTTACTATGTAAACACGTCAATGCTCAAAAAGTTTTGTCTAATCTTTCGACTTGGTTCCATGCAAATCGTCTTATTGTAAAGACTGACAAAAAGACTGACAAAACAGTGTCTATGTCATTTCACTATAGTAATACAAAATCTTTACCCCAGGTTTCTCTTTCTTTAAGCGGAAAACAATTAAAAACTGTTACGAATACAAAATTCTTAGGTCTCCATATTCAAGACAACCTCAAATGGAATTGTCACATTGACAATCTTAATTCCCAATTAAGCAAATTGTGTTACGCATTCCGAATCTTAGTTAACGCAGTTAGTCCACGTATTTCCCGTTGCGTATATTTTGCAAACGTTTACTCCCATTTACGTTACGGCATTACCTTCTGGGGTAATTCCGGTCAGAGTATTCAAACTTTCAGAATTCAGAAGAGGATAGTTCGGATAATTTGTAAATCTCACTCCCGAAACTCTTGTAAATCTTTATTCAAGGAATTAAATATCTTAACACTTCCCTGCATTTATATCTATGAAACGGTCGTATTTGTT
>NNCF01126722.1:15146-71400 GCA_002313205.1 Laupala kohalensis | reverse complement strand
GTCTTGTACTTTATCACGCCATTGCTGTAGCACTTTTTAAATAACTTATAACAATTTCAAAATCTATTTTCTTGCATGATTGTGTTGCCGTATGGCTCATATTAATTTAGTTTTATTGTGTACTCAACATTGGCATGGTTGTGTACATTAATTCTGTAGCCCCATCCTGGCCCGGGTTTTTCTCCGTTTTTCCTTCGGGTAGAGGCGGATTTCTTATACAGGTTCTCTAGTCTTTGTCTAGGGGCGTGTTTATTGTAACAATAAATCGTGAATTTAGTGTTTTTTCAACTCTTATGATTTTTAAACACTATACTCAGAATAATCTATAGTTCGATAATAACTTGTACATGTAAATTTACAAACATATTTGCGTTAAATTACAAACATATTGACATTATATATGTATTATAACTCGCAGCTAACTTTTTATCTTATCTAGGAACTTTTGCTGAAATTTTTGAATCCGCCTCTGCCTTAGGGCCCTTGATCGGAATTGATGGGATGGTCCCTTGCTTACTTCCGGAGAGTAAATTAGTTTATTGTCCTCCACGTGGTCATACGCAGTCTGTACTGTTTTTTGACAATAAATTTATTATTATTATTATTATGATAATTCAACATTTTCAAGTCGTGTGACGACGTTGTTTTGGCTTCGTTGCCCGGCGTCTAATAAGCGTTTTTTTTACGACGTCGTGGAGACTCCGTTCTCCGACGTTGAATCGACGTTACATGCATACGCCTTGGCAACGTCTTCACGACGTTGTTTTTCGATGTCGCCACGACTTTGACGACGTTGTACCGACGTCGTTACGACTCGAAATTTCTACGTGCGAGAGTATGGACTGAAATAACATGCGAATGCGGATATCTCGGCACAATATCCATTATTTCTGAATCTGGTCTTACCTCTATCGGCACAAGAATTTAGTTGTATTTGGGAATAAAAATAATAGTTTTATGCTTACTAAATCTTTACGAATAAAAAGTATTTTCTGTTAGATTCTTATATTTTAAGGGCCTCTTGAGACATCACCTGCTTGATCTTTATAAAATTAAGTTCTTTAAGTAAAAAATAATTTCTTAAGGAGCATCAAGAATTGATTCTAACTCATATAATACGATTTTTTTTCAGTTAATTTAAATTGTAAAGGCGGAATTCAACGATATTCCGCCTTTATATTCGTTGTTTACATTGAAAAAAACCAGTTCCTAGGAGTAATTTATCGTAGTTCCATCTGACAAAGGGAGGTTGGTAATAGGATAGAAAATCAGTAGAAGGATGAGGAACACACTCTAGAGGCTCGGTGACGGAAGGAAAACAGAAAATTTAACCAAAATAATCTAACATGTCTGACCCAGGCATCCACCTGAGAGCACCGGACGCACGCTGCCAGCAGCGTCACTGTCGTCGGCAGGTATCGCCAGTCAACCACTTCCAGGAAACTGTTCTTAAAATCCAAATCCGACTCCGGGCAGTCACCAAACGAGTGTCTCAATCGCCAACCGATGCAGAGGATCCCAAATATGTATAGTCTTTGGTACGCACGTCTAGCGCTGGTGTAGTGGCAGGTCAAGGAACCACGCAAAGCCTTCAGATCGCTTCAGATGACGCCTCAAAGTATTTGAATGAATTTCCTTCACTCTAGTTCTTTGAAATTTGTGAATTAAAAATATTGATTAATTTCTCGTTCCGTGTTTTATTCCTGTGCTCATTATTTTTTTTACTACTTATGAGCATCTTTCGGCATTGCAGTATTCTCTCAAACTGAACAGTAATGGGCGGAAATAGTGTTCTCTCAAACTGAACAGAATGAATTTGGGTGTTTTACCTTTGTGGTATTTGAATATGGTAGTTAAGTTATTATTCTCATGTATTTTGTTCTATTTTTTTACAGAATTCAACATTTTTGACAATTTTATGTAGCTTCAATTTCATTACCGAGTAGATAATTAGGGAGGAATTAATCATATTAGATTGGTTTTCCTTTTAATAACTCAATGCTCAAAATATTTTGGAAATCACTGTAGATTATAAGTCTGCTAATGGCTAACACTTAAGTTTACATTATATAAATTTCTACAAAATTTCTGACATGCACTAAATTATATGAAATTGAATGTACGTATATGAATACTTTCATTTTTTTTAATGGTTTCGTTTGATATTTCTATAAGCTCATTGGTTTTAAAAATAAAATAACACTAGTTCTCAATTTTTGATGCATGGAAAAGACAAATTACATTATGGTTTTAATAGGAGTAACTCAGTTCAAAACAACCACAGTTGATCTGAATGATTTAATGATAGAAGACGTATAGTAGTATATTTAGATAGTACATATTATAAGCAGTGGTGTCGTGGCGAATGTAGCAGTGCCGGAACGCTGAATTTCCCATACTTCCCAACAAGAGGGGTTCTGCGTCTCCCCAAATATTATTAATATTATGTATTAATTTGTATGTTTTAACGCCTTCTGGAGTCGATTTTCAGCATTAGAACTTCTCCATTTCTGAAACCTAAAAAAATATAAATTTATATTTTAGCTTTTATTTTTTCAAACCTAACCTTTATTTTGGGTCTTTATTTTTTCTAACCCTGCCTACTGACAATTCCTGGGCAATGTTAACACTGCCTCAAGGTATTAGGAAAATTTTTGCATATTAATCGTATTGCCCATTTTACGTTACCTAGGCATTGTAGATATTGTCAAAGGAAAGACCAGCAAATATAGTAATTCAGAATCTTAGAGTTAAATATAGCAGAAACATAATAAATTCTTTGATTTCTCACTATTTTCTCTAATAAACAAGTTTGACTTCAAAATGTCACTCAGTGCGGACAATCAATATCAAAATGTATGAACAGTAATATGAAAAGTTATCATAAAATAGTCTGATATTAATTACTGTACTTCCTAATGGAAAATTCTGACCTCACAGTTTTTAAAATGACTTTATATTTTACATCTATTTATCTTAAATGATTTTTCTTTATCTTTCAAATATTGGTTAAATAGAAATATTCCCTTATTGACACAAAGTCTTGTTGAATGACAAAACTGCAAAATACCTGTCTATTTACACAAACCAACTTTCTACTTCAATATTTATACTTGCACTTTTATTTAAGAAGTACAGTTGCTCACAGTGTCACACGAACCTGAGAGTCATTCCATTTCGAATCAAAATAGTTTGAATGGAATTTTACCAGGCAATCTCAGATTTTAATAAAATTTAATATGAAGGTAACCTTCGAGGAGATAAAAAAAATACCGCATTTTATTGTAATATTCCAAATCATTGGAAATTTACAGCTATGTAAATTTTATCAAAACATCTCTACACATAACTTTTGAATTGCTTTGGAAGTTCTCTTGCTATGTGTTATTTTATAGCTTATTTAATCGTATTTACTATGTACTTGTTATTTGGTACATAACAAGAAGGAAAACAAATTAAATAAAAAATGTATATTTAATTTCTTAAATATGATTTTTTAGGAATAGTTGAGGGAAACATATCAAAATATTGATTTAAATTATAAATATATCTAGGTTTGAAGAAACTATGTTTAAAAATTTTTAAATATTTTTTAACTTAAAAGAATTATTTAATAAATAAGAATTGAATTATTTAATAAATAAGAATTATTTCATATCTTTTTGGGAGGTTTAGACTATAAGTTCCACTCGTTATACCTAGTTATTATTTGGATGAGGGAATTGAGAAGGAGGAATGTTGGCTTGTTGATGAGACAGATGTTGACACTTAAAAATCATTTGACGAAATTTTAATGTGAGATTAAAAAAATCATATCTCGGTTTCTGTGCGTCTGACGAAAAAACTATTATAACCAAATTTGTTGCGAATTTAGTCAGCTACAACTCTTGCATAGTTTTTTAGATATTTCAAAAACTATCTTGCGACCCCTTTTACCTCCCCCAGGGGGTCCCACTGGGAGGCCGCTGGAGTGTCCGACTTTCTTTCCCAAGTGATCTCTTAAAGTGACCCCGAAGCCTAACTTTCTGCCAAGTTTCGTGTCTGTAGGATTTTTGTCCATTTAAAATCTTTATTTAATGGTGTATGGTTTCAGGCATTGTTCACTTTACCGAGACATTGTGAACAATGTCCGTACACCGGTAACACACATTGTTGGCATATTAGTTGTAATAAATGCTTGATATTGGCAATTGTTATAAACAATCACTAGAGGTGGATTTAATTTACCCCGGTAGAGAATAAACACAAGATGTATATTTGTACAATCCACATCTGCCTTAGGACCCTTGACCAGAGCTGATGGTATGGTCCCTAGCTTACTTCCGGAGAGTAAATTAGTTTATTGCCCTCCACGTGCAGTGTGTACTGCTTTTTTTGACAATAAATTTATTATTATTATGAACATTATTAACAGAAACATCTAGCAAACAAAATTCCTCATTTGTATATACGACATTATTTTTAATTAAGTATAATTATGTTTCCATTTCATGAGTTAGGGAACTTTTACTTTGTTGACACTTTTTCACTTATTAAAGTACACAGCTCAAGAAGAATTGAACACGGAAATATCTTAATCTTTCCTGACTTTCTTGAATTGAAAGGAAAGTTTTTAGCATGCAGAGCAATAAATAGAAAAAAAATTTCACTTCAGTCTAAAAAAAAATCAGAACTATTTCTCGTCGGTGGATTACTATTTTTTCAGATCAGAGGGAACAGTACATGATCTGAGTCAAGATTTTAATTTTTAGTCACATTTCAAGAGCTAACATTAAATAATATCTATTCACATTCGTAATAGAGTTATGGATCTATGAATTGTCTGTATTAAAAAAGGAATTATAACACTGTTCCTATGAGGATTGCTTTTTATGTAAGAATTTGAGACAAATTTGTGTAAGAAAGGGAATCAACAGTAATTTTAATTCATAAAAAAATTTATTTGTACTAGTAAGGTATCGCCAGGAATACAATATAATACCCACATTGTAATTCACACAACTTCACTTACTTGTATTAGCCAGCAAAGCAAGTCATAAATCTAAGAGATTTAGCTTCTCACTATCCCTTGCACGCTGAAACACCTACCCAGTCGATTTTCGCTCTTTTTCACTGAGGAGTACCTTTGAACTTTAGTTGGTAAGCTTTTAGTTGGTAAGTAAGGAGCTGTCACGACCAGTGTAACACACTGCTGTGCAGTAAAATCCTTAATGTCTAAAATGTATGAATTGACACGATTATTCACTGTTCACAACTCGCGTAGTTCCTCACGCTGCTGCTAGACGGTGCGTGTATTTGGGATTCTCCAGAGTGCGTCTAGACTGTATGTGGCCGATGCGGGTCAGGTTTGTGATTGGCTATACCATTTTTCCGTCAATGGGGTCCAAGTTACATAGTAATTTAAAATTCATATCACATTAATGTCTGTCGGTCAGCAAACCTAATACACCTCCTAAAACTCGAGAACCACTAATTCGATTTTCGTGATTCTTTTTTTAATTCACAGATATGTTCTCTGGCAAGGTTTGGTATATATTTTATCTTAGGTATCACAGGTAATAGGCAATAACGATAATAGACAATCAAGTCGAGGGTAAAATCAATCTTCGGAGAGAGTTTGTTGCATACGCTTTATAAACGGTTAGATATAGGTGGCGACAATGACTGGCAATATTATTCACCTCAAAGAGCTCTACAAAAACGTCCACGACAGCATATGCCCATCTATAAGCGTTAACCAAAATTATTGAAAAAAATATTTTAAAAATAGACGTTTTAAAATCCTTCAACTTAAGAGAGTAATTCAGGTAGATAAAAATAAATCTGCAGCATACGCTGCAGTTTGAGGACCACGGGAGCAAGTAGTTTCTAGATTACCCGCAGACTGCGCAAATTGCAGTTTGAGTGCGGCAAGNAGGAGGCGGGCGGCGGCTACGAGCGGCGGGAAAGCGGCCGCTTGTAAGCTGCGCCGCGCGCAGCGGCAGACAACCGAGGCGCATCAGTAACGGACCACTTATCGGAACCAGATCTCGCCGCAACTTACGTCACGACGGAACTTCGACTCGGCGCTAGAATGGCAATTGTCTATTGGATTTACGGAACTTCGACTCGCCGCTACTACGACAACTGCTACTGGATTCATGGAAATGCGACCATCGGCTATTGTATTCTAGAATTTGTATGTGTATGGATACTGGAAAATAAAAGTTGTTTTGTTACTAACGAGTGGCAGTTATTAACGACATAACAAAATCCTAATCCAATTAAATACTTTGTTTTTTGTGTATTTAAGAAAGATGAAAACTGTCTTGAAATCGTAAAATTTACACTAATATTTTAGGTTTTACTAGCGTTTTAGTTTTACAAGCAGTCGCGGCTGCCGCCGCCGCCGCTGCCCCCGTCAAAACGTGTGTTGTGTAGCCTCGGGAGGGCCAGGTAAGCATTTGACTGGCACGCTACCTTGTGGTGCATAACGTGAAACAAACAATTTACACTTACATTTGTCACGCGCCACTTTAACGGAAATATGGCGGATCATGATAGTAGTAGATCGGCCACACTCTCTAGACCAATGTTTTCCAACTTTTTTTGTGCTACGCCCCACCAAAACCTTTCTAAAATTATTATGCCCCCCTAACATAATTTTTAATATTCAAAAATTGAAGTGTTCACTACAGAAATTTGAATGATAGGTTTTAGGACGAAATCACTAAGAAATTATTGAAAAAACGCTGTACATAAATTTTTAAAACATAATGGAGAACTGAAATTCAAATACAAAATAGTATTAATAAAATATTTTTCTATATTATTGTAATTATTAGTAATTATTTATTATTTAAATTTAGTGAGATCTTTGCGCATGATGCAAAGAGATTTTATGTTGGGTTCCAATTTAGTTAACTTCAGTATCAAGTCTCCCAGTTTTATTATATCCAGCCGATTTTTTAGCAGCATATCATTTATGGTACTAAATCCTCGTTCAGCAAAATATGAAGATGGAAATGGTAACAATAGTTCTGCTGCGCATTTGGATATTTCATTTCGTTTACCTCACTAAGCCATGCCATCGTTCCTTTTATATTAAATAAAGTTTTCATTGACTCATAATTTTTCATTTCTGTGAGTTCTTCTTGTTACTGCATGTTTGAAATATCAGACAAATCGACTAAAATTGGCTGCATCATCCAAAATGGGAAATCAATTTGTTTCAAATCAGAAAATCTTTCTTTGAAATAAGCCGATAAAATTTTCAGATGAGTGGCAATAACAGATGATCAGGTGTCAGTCACTCCACATTTTTTGAGCCAATGAAACTTTTCGAATTTTTTGTTGTAAATGTATGTCTCACATAATATAATAAAGGTGATGATACCAAATATCTTCGCTTTTGCATCGACAAGTGTTTTATTTTTTCCTTGAAGTTGTATATTTAATATATTTAGTTTTTCAAAGACAAAGGCTAAATAACTCGTAAATGCCTTACCATCTACCGTTTACAGATTTTTCATTTCAGGTTTGTCGCTTAAAATCACTAACTGTATTAAGTAGTTCCATAAATCTTATCAAGCAGTTCCCTTTCGAGAGCCATCTCACTTCACTGCAGTATAAGTCTCACATGGTCTTCATTTTGTTCTCCACAAAATAGCTTGAAGAGATGTTTACAACTGGCACTAGCTTTAATAGCATTGATTCACTTTATAACTAAATTTAGTACATTTAGAACTTTTTTTAGCTACCAGATTTTCCCTGTAAATAAAACAATGCACAAGAAGCTTTTCAGGATTCTCGTCTTTCATCAATTTTAAGCAACTATTTTCCTTCCCCATCATATTAGGAGCACCATCTGCTGCACAAATTGTTATATTTTTCATTAGTATATTATTGACATCTAAGTAATTTTTTATCTTACTATGGAACTTTAGCTTACTTTGGATGTAGTGGTGCTTTCTAATGATTTACAGAACAAAGTTTTTTCAGCAAAATCCCCTTTATCAATATATCTTACGTTAGTTATAAGTACGACCTCTCTGTCTCTCAAAGTTGATCCACCCATTAGCATCGAGAATTCTCTTGTTTTCAGATTTTCGACAAGTTTTATTTCAAGATCCTCCCTCCTTTCATATATTCTTCTGCTTACAGTATTGTTACTTAGTGGCATAGTTTTAACGTTTTTTTTCATCTTTTTCCAGAACCGTTTTAAGAAATGCTGATTTTAAGAAATGTTATGATCAAATTCCCTCCTATAGTATTTATTTTATTTATGTTATGCTTTTTGGCGAGGTTCAAGCCATGAGGTCTGCTCTTCCACCTCACCGTTGGATTTGGTTAATGGAATTGGGAGGGAGCTATGTTGGGTTGCCAGGGAACTTATGGTATTGAACAGACATTTATCTGGAGTAGGTGAGGGAACCCCAGCTGAAAACCTCACCTAGTTCGGCCGAGCAGGGTTTGAAACTACGCTCAGCGGGATCGTGGAAGCGAAGACGTCACCACTACACCACCGCTGTTTGTATAGTATGAGTTTTCCTAGAATTAGCGATTAGTAATGATAACTAGCCTGAAGAGTACGATTGATAGTTACATTATGAGTAGTAAATAGAGACTTTAATGTAACTCTTTTTTTCAAAATTGTTCTTTAAAGTTACAAATTCAAATCTGAATTAATATGAGCATTATGTTTTGCCTTCAAATGTGTCTTAAGACGACCTCGTTTCATTGATTCGTTTGTCATTTCATTGTTGGCTTAAAAGAAAAAAAGGTGAACGATCATCGTGGACAGAGGGTAAGAAACCAAATTTTAAATATTCCTCCGAATACTGACGAATTCCTATTTGCACCATTAACTTCACTACAGACTGAATATAAGATCAATTAAAAACGAAAAAATAATATGAACTTGAGTAAACGTAGACTAAAAATGCATATTTAAATATGTATGGCACATTTGTCCCACCCTAAAAACCATACTTTTTCATTTGACAAATTTTTCTGGAAAATTGTGCTTCAAAAACTGAAATAATAAAAATTACCAATTTATTTTACATACCATTTATATATCACTTATATTTATGCAATGTATATTTTTTAACGAGACTTTTACGACTTATATCAAATTAACACCAACGGTGAAAGCTGAGCGTTACAGCGAAACACTGCAGAAACTGAGATCCCGGCACTAAGCGTTTCGCGACATTCAGAACAAACAACGCGAAATGCTTAATACCGGCGCAATATAACCATTAGTTCAACTGTAACGTCTAACAATTAAATCACAGCTACTAACATGGCAGTCAGAAGATACTGGACCTTTACCCAGCTCGAGTAGCGACTGAGAGTCGCCATACGTTTAACTAAAACTCTGGATGTGTCCATTTTCGAATTGCCCCTCTTAATAATCGAATTACCCTCCTGTGGGGCGTGGGCTCCACGTTGGGAAATACTGTTCTAGACGCACTCGGGGATTCTCTTCATCGGGTGGAAATCGAGACGCTTATGTCACCCAGCGAAGAACCGCTCCTGGCAGCGCTTCTTTAAATCGGCCAGCAAAGCACCAGGAAAGGAACGTCAATTCATATACACAAATATTTTTGTGCTGAACGTCTACAACAAGAAAAATGCATATTTGATTTTGTTTTATTCAATGTTATAAACAAATTCTCCTAGAAATATATTTGAAGGAAGTAGAAAAAATGAAAATATATCATAATTAAAGAACATTTATGTTGGAGAGTAACATTGACAAATTATTTAAAAAAGTATCATATAAACAATATCATTATTTACATTTACTTCAGATTTCTAAATATTTTAGAGCATTACAACCAATATTTTACTTGAGCAACCATACAGAACATAGTATATCGGACATATTTTGTAATCTAATCTTTAAAATTGATAAATTAAAATGAAATTATTCAAAGATATGAACCAACCCACTATTATACTTAGTGACTGAAGGCCGATTTTATAATTAAGAGCCGCTGCCAGGTGCGCTTACGCGCTTGGAAACTGCCTGGAGTTGGATTTGGATTATGAGAACCGTTGAATTATGAGAACCGAGCCTGAACTTATAGTGAAATGACGACCGACAGGATAAGACTGGGTATAGCGACCCTACCACGGCAACGACGTGACCCTTAAAAACTGGTCCAGTCAGGGAGCGGCTCTCCGGCACAGATCCGGCAACTTCGGGTAAAAGCTGAGTCGAAACGCGCTCCTTCGGGTAGTGGTCGGGAACAGAAGCACGCTGTGGCAGTACTACAGGGTACAATAGAGTGTGCTGCTAGTGTACTACTAGCTGAGATTACGTACCGCTAGATTTAAAAGTGAAGAAAGACACAGCTTTTCATTTTATTGCGTTAATAGCACACGCATTGTGAAGACTATTGAATAAGCCGTAAAATGACATCTCTACCAGCTGTCTATTTCAATTACGAGAGCTTCCAGAGCAATTCAAATGTTTTGTATAGAGCCGTTTTGGTGAGTTATGTTTAAATTTTACATTGTTGTAAATTTCAAATGTGATGAAACATTACGACAATACTCGGTACTTTTCTTAATCTATACGATTGCTACCTCTGTACAAAACTTTATCAAAATCAAAGATGGTGAGATTTAGACCCTGTGTTGATTTGACATGGAATGACTCAAGTGCATTATTAGTTTGTGATGCATTTGCTTATTAATTGCAGAGTGATAATGCTAATATAATGTAAGGAATAATTAATTCCTCACTTTTATTTGATTTATTATTAATTATTTGGAAATAATAAACCTTTTGAGACCGAGTGGAGCAGACCGTGACCCGTTGCGAAGGACGTTAGTGGGAGGGGGAGACGAAACCACTTCAGAAGGTCTAGGCTTTTTCCTTGTTCGAAGTGGAGGCCATAAATACGTCGAGTAAAGCGCGCCAGCGAGCTACGCGTTATTTTTGCGAGAGCAGAGGGGATGAAAGGAAAATTAAATAAATGGCCAGAAACATCGTCAAAATATAAACTAAAGGGGACAGAAAATTACTTGAGATTTCCAAAGGAAGGTCGGGCCAGTATCGGTGACAGATTCGGGTGCATATGTGCGGTTAAAGAGAGAAAAGTCTTCGAAAGTTGCTAGAGGAGGGGTAGAGATCTTCTGTGAAACTCGTTGTGGCGAGCTGATGAACGATGGAGGTTTACAAGCGGAGAGAAAAATTAAGGTTGAGTTCGCGACACAACGAGGCACACGAAACATCAATAAAAATGAGTGACGAAGAGCAGAAGAGATAAAGGGGCACGACAACTGCGTAGGAATCGTCGCAGGGACTAGAATAAAGAAGCGCCAAAGATATGGGTCGGACACACTAAATTCAAAAGGTTGTCAAAATTAAATGTCGCCATGATAACAGATGGGGATATGAGTCTGACTAACATCACCGAAGGGATGTTAGTGGAAAAACGCAATCCCGAGACCATAGATAAGTACAAAAATCTAGTCTGTGGATTGGCTCGTAGACAACATACGCCACAGTGAAACCCGCCAATTATCGCGACTCCACGTGGAGCATTATTTAAGCTTGATTGGATGAAAGAGGTCACATGACGCCCCGGAGGGAGGAGTGTGATCGCAAGCTTCGGGGTGACAAAGTAGGGATTTTACTACTTCACGACAGGCGGAGACGCTCCGAGGATAGAACTACTTATATTTTAGCTTCGCTACGAGAGTTGTCACTTTGAGTAATTCATTATCACTCGGAGACTTTCTACGACAAACATGTCATTACCTCTTCCGGAAATTTTTTTCAACTTTGAAGTTTCACTCAGAGTTCGAGTGTCCATAGTAACATCAACAGTTTGATCAGTTAATTAGTTCCGACTACCGAATTTTTGCGAGCAATGTACGTTAATTGATACTGGTGCAAGTTTGTGCGG
The DNA here is from genome assembly GCA_002313205.1 of Laupala kohalensis. Lineage (NCBI taxonomy): Eukaryota > Metazoa > Arthropoda > Insecta > Orthoptera > Trigonidiidae > Laupala > Laupala kohalensis. The sequence goes on along the minus strand of NNCF01126722.1, from coordinate 59,494 downwards.
AATAGTAATTAACGACGGTCGTGAATATTTTAATCATCGGTTGAAGCGAAACGCCTATGAACTCCCATTACGCCAATCAATTACGGCGTCATCATCCAGCTGACTTTTGGGAAGGTAAGTAAATATAATTATACCATTTGTACTCAAACGGCGTTTTCCTTTCACAAGGAACTTGAGTGTGTGTTTTTCACGATATAAAAAGAGCTGAACCCATCCCGTATAAAGTAGAACCCGTTTGATGCTGAACGAGCTAGTCTAGAAGAAGAGGTAAGTTCAATGTTACCCACTACACACATTTCCCATGGCCCTCGTCATTTAAAACTGTTACAGTTGGCTTTCCCAACGTGAGGCTAGTTTACCTCGACACCCGTTTATCGTTTAAAATTGTTACAATACATGGAGTCAGTAATTCTAGTGTATGTATAATTGTGAAGGAGAAATCATATATTTTAGTGAGCAAATTATCTAATTTTGTATCACTTCCCCAGACAAGAAGGGAAAGTGATGCTATGATTTGAATTTTTTAATATGAGAGGTTTTCCGGGAGTTATATTTGCGTGGATGGGACTCATATAAAATTTAACAAGCGCAAGTCAAAAATAGTCCATATTTTCTTTATACTGAAACATATTGTCTAGTAGTACGTCATATCAAAATATTAGCGACGATGACACATTGGAAGACACTGAACAAAATCAAGAAGTTTGACAATTTTTGGCGTCGTCTTTCCGCTCACTCTTGGAATAATCATGGGGAAAGGCCACCCTTTTCAGAACAGGCCGAAACAGTAGCTGTAGTCAAGGATCGGTGACAAAGCCCACAGCCAGATAACCCTACACGACAAAATGAGTGAGAAAACCCCACTCCCTTCGTCGAGGAAAATACCCTCCAAAGGGGCACTAAGAGGTAGTCCCAACTTTCGTTAACTGTTGTGGTCATTTTTTACTTTATTCTCAAGTTAAGTCGTAGTAAATAATGCAACAAAAATATCCATTTATCTTACATAATTTAAGTGACTGCTCATTCTCCTCGTATAAGATAGACGAATAAAACACAATTTGAATCACACTTCAACGACGTCCCGTTCCATAGATGGCATTTCTTTACGGTTCAGTTACCATTCAAAGCATAGAAAAACGCAGCAAAGAAATCAATTGACCGATCGTATAAACGCTGTTGTGTTTTGAAATTTAAAAAATCAGCCCTCTCAGTGTCGAATCGAAACACCTCACTATGTGCATGGAACATCCTTAAAAAATATATAATTGACATTGAACTAATTATCATTGGAGGAGATTTGAATAAAAATTGACCGATCAAAAAAATATCAATTATATCAATATTTTATTTTTTAACATTTAATTTAAACAATCCACTCGTAATGAAAGCTTATTTTAAAGTAGTGCCCTACCCCAGGTTTGCATGGGAATTCTTGTTATGTTACACTTTAACCCTTTATAATGCTAAGGGAAGACAAAAACACCATGCCAAATATTTTTGTACCCTAAGATGTTTGCCCCTGAGGCATTTTTACGTCAACTTATGTGTATTATATAACAACCCAATTTACCAGGCACATCATATATTATTGATATCCATACATTTTTAAGATGGATTAACGTGAAAAAATTCGACTCCAAAATCATTTCAAAGAATTGAAAAATATGGAGGCATTAGGACGTACCTAACAATAATTTTCTACCTTAAAATGCTCAAAATGAAAGAAATTTATCTGTATTAACATGTAATTAAACGTAAAAATTACAAAAACTTGATAATATAAAATATAAAAACAAATTGACAAAGCGTTTAACTGAAAAATATTGACATATTTGTTCTGGTTGATTTTGAACACGTATAAATTTTAGAAATACGCCTCTATCATTTAGTCACACAAAGGCATCGATGAAGTGTGATGGGAATCGATAATTGTGCAAAAATGAATTCAATAGAGTCGGTAATAGAACCAATATGTAGTAAAATTGTATTATGTAATATATTATTTTAACCGAATAAAATCAAGGAAACATACATGAAGAATTAACATTGTCGAGAGTACATATCTGAGTAATGTAGTCTTATATCAGTAACGGGACATTGTAGAAGTGTGATTAATAGTTTGTTTTATTCGTTATTGTAGACGAGAAAAAATGAGCCATCACTTAATTTCGTGAGGACAATATTTACTTTTCAAGCATCTTCAACTGGGGCTTACCTGAAAGGAAATTAAAGTGCAATGAATTATTCTTCCCTTCCGCCTCCTCACCCGGAAGGGTCAGCATAATCCTTCTACCTGTCCTGTGGGGTTTCGTCGCTGCGGGATTTTAGGGCTGTGAGAGTTTGCCGTGACACCGTAATGAAAGGTCATTGACTGCTGCTATGAGTTTCGCGTTGCGTGCTATGATATTACCTCAGTATTCTCAGATACTGAATCCCGTTAATATTAAAAAATACGAATATATGTCGCTTTACAACTAAGAACTTTCACACATTTGTTAGACCTTAATAATTATAATTTTTCTCTGTTTTACGTGTTAATATATAAAAATGAATCTTTTTCATAGTATTGTGGCATTTAATTGCAATACAAAAAACGTGAGGTAAGCAAAATGAAAAACGCATCGTGAATTCATCATTATTTTAAATCAAAATGTTTGAGACATACAATGAATACGCATTTATACCAGAAAGTTCACGAGCAAAGATATACTAGAAAACCATACGAAAAAGCATTAAATAATGTTTAGAAAAGTGTGAATTTTAGAGGTACTGAATATAATTTATTTCTCTTATATCTGACAAAATAAAAATAGTTTATATGAATTGTGATGTACCCTCCCATTTCCTTCTACGCGTTACTTATATTATGATGATTTTAAAAATGTAACATTTGGATTGTCAATATTTAAATAAAATGTACATATAATTTTAGGTCTAACACTTTTCTCGAATGTCTCTACTATGTTAGCGAAAAGAAGCTTGAACTTATATAATGTACTTAGCTGAACCTACATATATATTTTCACTACTTGACTTTTCACTACTTGACTTGACTGTATCAGCTCTTCCTTTTCTTAAATGCGCGTGAAAAAGCATTGTTCGTTTGCATTTTTATGTCTTCCCTGAATGGCGAAGATACGTAGAAGTCAGACGAATCAAAGCTCAGCCAAGTGATTTGGTTATCGATGTACGTCCGCTTCGTAGTTTAGGATTGTACAAGACTTACAAAACTGGCTCTTCGGTGTGTGAAAAGAATTTTTTTGAAAATTTTTTTAATGTCCTCCAATACACCAATATAACTAATATTTTGACAGGATACTCTTTCAGTCAATATGTCTCTGGTCCTCTTTTTTTAAAATACACTTTCAACTTCCGCTTATTGAAAGTTTCCTTGTTAGTCGTATTGTGAAGGATGCTTTCTCAAAAATGTGATGTGTATAACTCATAACAAGTTTTCCATTTTTTCAGATATTAAAAATGTCATAGCCATTCATTTTATTTTATTGTTTGATGAATTTTAAATCAATTAATATTAAAAAGTTTAATTCTGAAATTGGTATTGAAGAAACTGAAAGGTAAATTTGTAGAAAAGTATTCTTGTATTTGTGACCGTATTTCCTATTTTGATATAAATGTCAGATCTTTTTAACATTCAAAAATTAAAATGAAATGTAGAAAGAAAAAGTGATATAACTAAAATTAATCACATCATTTGGAAATACAATGAATATTACTCTTAAGGACTGGTTTTTATCTCATAGCCAATATTTTAATTATTGGGATCCAATAAAGTTAAATATTATTTTTCTTTTGCAAAGTAAATGAAATGGAAAAAGTTTGTGAGAATGAATTATCAGTTCGTGATGCCCATTCAGAACTTATATTCAAATAAAATATTAATGATCATCTTAGCAGGCAATGTCTTAAGAGGCTTTAAGAGTTTCTGAGAAAGTTATTTTCTATTTTTGTGTTTCACTTCTAAGGATTTAGTAAATAATTCTCATAACAATAATAAAATTATTCTTTTTATGTCCAAGAATAATAATTTTTTATTCTTGTTGCAGGTGTTGGCAAACCCAGGCATTGAAATCCTGGATGTAGTAAGATATTCCGGATCATTCCACGATGCTAGGATATTCCGTCTCAGTGGTCTTAGAATACCATTTGAAAATGGTCAAGTAGACTGCATAATCCTGGGAGATAGTGCATTTCCCTGTGAGCCATATGTCTCACCACCAGTCCACAAACCGAGAACCAATGCAGAGAGGCGATATAATGAGACCTCCAAAGGGATACGCAATTTGGTTGAGAGGGCAAATTGCGTTTTTAAGCCGTGTTTCCATTGCTTAAGAGGCATGTCCTTAAAACTGGACAATATAGCGACGGTTGTGTGTACCACTAGTGTGTTGCACAACATTTGACGAAAAACGAACGATGAGGTGCCAGAAGAGGACGAAGATGCGGAAGTTGAAGTACCTTATGTGGTCCTCAAGAAAGAGGGCTTCTAGCAAGTATGAATTTTATCAATAGAGATTTTTTTTGAACTTCATGAATAAAAGAAATATTACCATTTAGTTGTAATTATTTGAGCAAAAAGAAACCTCATCCCTCTTTATTTACTAATAGTTAAATTATTAGCAAGAGTTGTACTGTTATCGAAAGCACGATGATTCCGTAAATTACACCTTTATAGAAAACATTAATGTATTTTATCTAGTTCTTCCTTTAAATTTGTGTATTATAGACCTAATGATAAAAACTGGTGAGTAGACTTGCTTCAGTAGTGTTTTTCTTTCCAATAGCAATGCTATATCTTCCAGATACTCTATAAAATAACCCCAGACATACTTACATATATTATTAAAGCAAGGTTAATTTTAATATTGCGATGAAAATCATTTAACTTGAGAATAAGAAAATACCATGTCGTATTATTTTAATTCAGATGGTACTGAAATCTGAACTGACTACTGAAAGTAATTTCTTGGCAGAATTTAGTTCCTTGCAGTGAAGTTGTAAATGAAGTTAATAACAAAGATAAATATTTGATTTTGAAAAAGAAAGTTTTGCACATTTATTACAGTTAATATATTGATTGATCACCAACCAAGTATATTGATTAGATCATTTTAAAGTAATTTACTGTCATAGAAACTTTTATTTGGATAATATAGTAAATTTGTGCCATCAGAAAAATAAAATAGAATTATCAGAAGGGACCTATGAAGTCAGTAATATAGGGAAAATAATAGATGACTACCTTGAGCTACACCAGAGCTAAATTTGAAACAGAAGATATTCGGCAAATTTGGCAATAAATTGATAAATACTATGTACATATTCTGATAATACAAGAATTATCACCAATATAAAATGAATGGAGCGACAGCCTGAAGGTGGAAGAGACGAAATAATTTATTTAAATACCGCGGGAGAGGCTGGAACAGCGAAGACAACATAAGGAAAGATATCTCAGTCACGTCATCCGATGTAATTGAACAGCATAACTTGCATTTTTTTAGGGTGACGGAGATATTTCACTTTATATATTCGGTCAGCGAGCAAGCCATTTGAGAAAGTAGTGCGATTGGAGGGAGCAGCGATGTAGAAAGATCTAAAAGCTGGCTGAAACAATGACGCATCCGAATTGGTGACTGTAATGCGAGTTTAAGAAAATACATTTTATCGGAGGAAAAGGAAGGAGGACTAGAATGAATCGTTCACTTGTTTAAGACTTGATGGTAACACTTTTCTTGGAAGACGCGAAAGCACTTGCTTGTTGCACTTGTTCGAGAAGTTTTACGGTGAGGACGCGCGCATTCGTTCGACATCTCAGTATCCCGAAATTAGACGTGAACGAGTTTTAAAGAATTTTCGGAGAGTTTGTCGTAAAAGTAGTGACCATACTACTGATTGGAGTATAACAAGGAACTGAATAACTCGAAACGCGTACTCGCTAGAACGCGTGTGAAGCAGTTACGATAATTAAACTAAGTTGCACTTGGAACTCTGGATATAAACAAGCAACTAGAAACGTAACGTGTTTCGTAAGCAAAGTTAAGACGTTATTGTAACTATTCGAATTCGCATCATCTCTGCAATATTAAGAAGAATAGAACTCAATCGGAGAGTGCAGCTGTGGACAGTCTGAGGAACGTGAGTCGGCACGAGTTCTACGATCAGTGGTCGTACGTCTGGCGACCTTGAGCACGACTGACTAGGTTGGAAAAAGAAACAGAACGAACAAAGAGACCAAGGAAGCATTTCTGAAGTAGAGGTATTTAAAAAGTTAAATGTTACTCCAATACAGTTCATATTTTGAATACAATACACGAAATACAATAATAATAGAAACTTCGACTGAGAATCAAACTCTGTACCAAATTTTTTTACTGCTTTACAGATGCTTGCAGAGGCTGCACAGAAGCGGTCCAAGATGCCAAAATGCAAGCAGAGGCAGCACAGCTGGAAGCAGAAAATGGAAGATGAAGAATAGAAAATGAGAAGAAAATGCTTCAAGTGTTTGGCAAGGTCTCAGAAATATGCGTAGAAATAAAAAAATGGATAAATAAAAGGCTATGCAGATTTTCCTTTTCAAAAAAATTATTTTTTGTGAAATGTCGAGCTATAAATCTCTCCTGAACTCACTGAGCAGACCTTTTCTCAGGAAGATTCTCATTGTCATTTGTAACAGGGGATGATTATACTTCTCTACTTCGACAAAATCATCTAATTTACTCTCCAATCTCATGTTATGAAGAGCAGCACGCGCATTCACAATTTTCCCCGCCATTGTAGGGTTTTACATCAGTGTTCTGAGAAGACAAGCTCCTAAAATCGACTTGCAGAATTCCCAAGCAGCGCTCTGTAACACTTCACGCTTTGCAAAGTGCTTCATTATATTTAAAACGTGGAGTTCCTGCTGGCTCATGTTTCAAAGGCGTCATCAAGACAAATCAAGAAATAATATTCTCATTAAAAAAAAGAATCTTCTCTTGAAAATGTCAAGTCAAAGAAACATGTCCAAGTTACTTACTTAATTATTGGAAATTACTAAAACATATTACCAATAATTAAGGTATTCCTCTCCCGTTTCCAGTACCACGTTCCATGGCCTGACGTGCTGCCGAGATTTTCCATATGAAGTATTCATTTCGAGCTATGGGATATCTTGCATTAATGTTTAAGATTTTCGTATCTCGGTCACAAATCTCAAAATTAAAATGTTGACTTTATACTGAATCTTTAAGAACCGAAATATAAAAAAAACTGAAACTTACTCCTTGCACATTTACACAATGACCTTCCCAATGATTTACGAATGCTTCTTCGTGCTCCTGGGGAGCTATTATGCACACATAAGTGCAATTACATGCATCTATCATATCTTCAAATCGCTGGAGAGCGTTTTGAAATTAGCATTTGGCCAAATATCGCTCCTCAGGGGTCATGGGAAATTTGATCCACTTCCTCCCAATATGTGTGTTAAATGCTTCAGTCTCTGCCCTAAAACTGCGACTGACTGAGAACAAGGTCCCATTGCTCACCCACATCGTCCTGGAATGAACCCTTGACGTAAAACCTAAGATCTGTCAAGACATGTGGAAAGAAATATATAGAATTATAAAGAAAGTTAAATAAAATTTTGTATTTTTAAATTACGTAGAAATAAATTAAATAAGGAAATATACAAGAAGAGGAGTTTCTTATAAAACCAAACTCCATTCACCTGCACTTTAATCAGTAATAAAGAGATCACATAATGATTAATCAGATTCTTTCATTCTATTCATGTTAAAAGGTGAGCAAATTGAAAAAATTGGTACAACATAAGAATTGTTACAATATTACAACCACAATTAAGAGAATAATTGTGTATTACCTGGTACTCCACAGAGATCCCATAGGAACGTTGCCTCTCAAGAGAAGAAGCCAACTCTTCAACAATCTCAAAGGTCAAATCAGGGCTCACTCAAAATAAATTAATGAACATTGTTGTTCAAAGCAAAGGGGTCGTGCGAGTCCCGCCCTTCCCTTCTTTCAGCCTTTCTTCCCAGCCGTTCTGCACGATGTTACAGATACATCGAATCGAGCGCCAAATACTTCAATACCATAATTCCTAAGAGATAATTTATGTTATAAACATAACAGCATCTTTCATACTCTGTTGATGGACTAATATGGCTCAAAATTTATGCAATCTAATTTAATGTAACGCAGTGTAAGCACGGCTAGAGGCAAAATACTTTAGTGTGCCGAATTATTTATCTAGGTTATGTAATAAATAATACAAAATACATCGGTTACAGATGTCCTCCAAATTATACCATAAGTATAATTCAGCGCACAAGAAAGGTAACAAGTGTATTAACTAATTCTAAGAACGTTAGGAAGTAAATGCCAAAATCCGATATACTTCTTCATTAATATGAATTATGGAATGACGATCAATATGAATTGTACTTCCCAAAATACGCAAAGGAAACTAACATACGAAGTACAAAGTACGAATGCACAAAGCAACAATGGTAATCACACACAAAGGAAATCTCATAACACACGGAACAAGCGTGTTCGATAAACTTATCGGCCTCAGAGAAGGTGTCTGGTAAATTTTATCATTTTAACGATCTTACCAATTTTAACGATGTTAACTTCGACAAAGTGTACAGAATAGCATTTTTCGGTAGCGTCGATAATATAGATAAATCAACGAATATGTCGATAAATTACCAAATTTATAGAAATGTGGACAGAATACCACTCCAGGAGCAACTTCCTTCCGAAGAACCTACATGATTTAAATTATTACGGAAATTATTGTATTATATTGTAATAAATTATATAATAATTTCTACTATTTAATATATTTTATTCTTTTTGTATATTTTATATAACTAATATTTTATATAAATTTACATAACTATTTTACTAATAACTTACATATATGAAACTAAATAAATAATATACTTAAGTTGGACCTTCTTCTCCAATTCTGACAATTCTCGAAAATTTTCAACGAGTTCGATTGCTACTTCTAACCAACACTTTTCCTTTTCCATTGTGTTTTCGAAATGATTATGTCCTTTGTCCCAAAGGGGAGGTTGGTCCTGAATTAACGTTATCAATTTGTCGCTATCCATAGTTCCCGGTGAAATGTGGCTGCGATGACGTGTCCTAGGAGATTTGCTGTAAATCCAAGAACGGCAATACGCGTGTCGCAAGCATATTTGCCATGTCAGGCTGAACAGTACTTTGATTAACCTTGCACCTCTCTCGCTCCCCCAGATCCCTGGACATCGACCAATTAACATCCGTGGGTCATCACTTCTCACAACTATTGAAACAGAGTCTACTTGACAAGTGGATACATAACAAGACAATAATAGTAGGATTCTATATTTGTGGTTTCTGATATCTCTTTGCAAAGGTTGAATTTCATAATTTACTAAGAAACTATTTTCATATAAGAAAAATATTTCTTTTTTCAATATTTATTTTTATAATGCACAGAGACCGATACCTTCTGTAAAAACATATTTTTAACGAATTATAGCAACATCTCTCAGAGGTATTGTCAACATAACGATTAAAAATTGCAATTAACCCGTTCCCGCATATTAAAATGTATAATTTGGTAAATTAAATACTGTATTATCTTGTCAAATTAATGATAAACTTAGTCAAAACATTAAACTTTCAGATCTGAATTATTTATTTTTTGGAAGTTATAGATTTTTCAAATGTGAGACATATTTATCCCAGAATGTGTAAAATGTAAACAATTGTCTCCTTTAAAGATAAAAATAAATAGCAAAGGCGATGAATAAATTTGAGCGGGAGCGCGTGGCACAGAGTACAGGACTCAGATAACACGTCACTGTATCTCTTTCCTTCCACAGAGAAAGTTGCAATGTGAACCAAACCGTAGCACACAATCTGTTGTAAAAATTTATAAATCTTCTCCATTTACTATTTATTTACATTTACTATTACATTTACATTTACCACCTCGTTACTCTTCAAACTTTGGAAAACATCACAAAAAATCTCGCGATCTTGCAGTCTGTGCAACAGCGCACCCGGTCCAGGGTTTATTCGTTAGAAAATGATAATATTTGAAAATCAATTTTTGTGACATTCAACTTTTTTCATGAACGTTTAATGCAGGATACTCGTCGTTTCATACAACTCAATAGCGCTCTCTTCGAAAACTTTTATTAAACACGGAAGCATTTATTGAGATTCCTCCGCTTAAGGTCAATTTCTACCAACTTCCTCATAGATAAATTTTCTTCTTTTGTGATTGCGGGCACCGCATAATATTATCTCAACTGGTAACTCAACTTTTATAACCATACATACACAAATTTGTATCGATGATTCATTTTGGTCGCAAGATACAAATATAAAAAGAGAGTAAGTAAGAACATTAAACACTATTAACTATAAGTACCCGAATATTTTTCAGAATTTTGATTCAGTCACAATACTTTCGAAAATAAAATTCAGCCGGTAAACTATACGACGAAAGTTTCCCACCATTACAAGCAACCATTAAAAAGAGCAAAGCGGAGAAAAAAATCAGGATCAGTCAAGATGATGCAGATACAGTAATTACTCGGAAAATTCGCGATACTAATGGGGTATGAAATACATTATTCTCCACGCAGAAATATTATCCAGGAGTAGAATCATCTTCGTAAGGAAACGATTCAATACAAACGAGTTTGGATAGGTGCGACTAGCCTAACGTAGAAGTCTCGAGTGCTGTAATGGCAATATTACGCGCATCCTCTGCCGCAAAATTGTTGGCACGCTGCGCCAAAGATTCGCAGGTGACCGGCTGCAAGAAATCAAAGATTTGAACAAAACTATCCTATAAAATAGTATTTTGTTACATAAACAACATTATGGAAGTTTCTGTTCTTGCTCATCATTTTCCTGAACTACAAGGAAATTCCTACTGCGAGACATTAATATCAAGTTATTTTCTATTTTCATAGTGCAACAGTATATTCGTGTTATCGGCAACATGCAAAATTCAGATATTGTGTACGATTTCTAGGCAATGTAAACAATATCTGACGTCATTAGGCGAGGTAGGAAGTATTCATCACATTTCCCACTTTCCTTAGGCATTATGCATATCACATAGGTATTGCCTAACGTTACATACGCATATCACATTGCCTAACGTTACATACGCAAAGCTGATAAAGCAAAATATTTTAGTTTAAAATAGCACAGACGTAGTACAGTTCTATCATAAAGAAAATACGACTTCAAATTTAACCAGTATTTATTTCAAATGGTGTTTCTTTAAATTAAAAGTATTATAGAAAAAGAAAAGAAAAAAAAATTGACACAAATTATTACTGAATGACAAAACTACAAGCTATCAGTTTCTTTACACATAAAAGCTTTCTCCTTCCTTCCACATGTATTTAACAAATACCTTTGCTCGCAGATTTTGAAACTTAATTTCTCAAAGACATGTTTTTAAACATTTTCAAATTAATTCTATGAATAGTTGGTACACTTGCTTATTTATTTATTCGTTTATTTATTTATTTTTATATTGTACGTTGAGGTTTAGACCATGCGGCCTCCTCTTCAACCTATTTATTATTTTGGTGAGGGAATGGGGAAGGAGAGATTTTGACTCGTTGACGAGATACGTGATGATACTTATAAGTCATCTGACAAAGTTTAAATGGTAACTTAAAATGAGAGAAATGAGATAAAAACGAGATGATAATTTGTTAAAACAACAGAATGAATGTTTTTCCCTGTGCAATGCGATCAGTACTACAATATTTCCCTTAACTCTTGCCAAGCACTACAATTATATTAATTATTGTTCTTTTTTTGTTTATTACGCATTGAATGGTATTTTTAGTCTGCATTGCTGAATTTATACTCACTTAACACTTTTTAAAAAAATTAAAAAAGGTAGAGAATTCTCTCCAACAATATCAATGCAAGAATTTCTAATAATTTAAACTTGTTGGTGTAAGTAATACTTCAGCAGTTGAAGTCGAAAATGACAGGTGATGTATTTGCTGAAAGGTGTTATATTTACTTTGTCTCTTATATGTTAGATATTGTTAACAATGTCTAAGCAATGCAGGAAGTAAACATTATTTTCTTCTTTGTCTGATAGTTTCAGGCATTTTTCACATTACTTAGGCACTGTGTAAAATGCTTGATTTCCTACTTTACAACGTATAAAATATTGGTGTTACGAGTGTACGATATGAAAATATCACGAAATCCATATTATTGATGTTTAAATGTTGAGGATGACATTCTGTTTTTGTATGATAAACTCTTTGCTTTATTTGTTTATCAATACAATAATGGATGCAAATTTGCTAAAATGTTACGTATCGAGGATAATTTTTATGCCTGGAATTGTTTATCAGATAATGACGCTCAGTTTCGTCCATCGTGTAACCTTTATAGGTTAGTACAACTACACATTGGTATTTGCCAGAAACCCAAAAGCGATATCTACAACAGCATTTTTCCCGATTTCGAAATCTCTGCGTTCAAGTTTATAGCAACAGTTTCACACAACTGAGCGCCAATACCACGCCTTCATATTCTCCACACTTAGCGGCGGATCTATGGGATCTCATTAGATCTGAACTCTCAACAAATAAAATTGAAATTGATGAAAGGTGTACTTTTAAATGTGTTACCGATTTTTTCGCACACTAAATTCACATGTGATAGGCAAACGTAATACAAATTTATATTATAATTTCTACGTATTATGCACTGGTTTAAGCGACTCGCAACACGAGGAGTGTTCTATGCAGGATAAACTCTGTAATACTTGTATAAGCGGTATAGCGCAACCGCATTACCGACAGCAAAACTCACGGCTAGCCCCCAATGTTATTAGTGAGTTTTTGAGTTTTTGCATAGTGGATCTGCGTGCTAGCGTAGACGAAATCGTCGTGCAAGTTACTACTGCACAGAAGTTAGAGGTACACTAACCCTCTTAGGGTAATACGTTACAATACCGCTGTTTGCGTATGATGTTAGGGCGGCCACACACGTCCGATTTTTGGATCAGGAGTAAGGATTCCGAATCAGTCAACCTGAATGCGTCCAAAGTCATGCTAACAGATGGGCTTGACTCACACGTCCGATTTTATTCCTGACGTTCTGAACGCTTGAGTCCAGAAATTTTCATTCGGAGGGATCCAAAAAGAGGTTTATGCGTCAAAAAATCACAAATGAATAAATAAAATCTATTGTTTCAATTTGTAAAATGATATGTTACAGAGAAGATTATTTAACATAAAAAATTATTTTTGTTATCTTGTTCCATTGCGAGTTGTTGTGTTGTGCTTTTTTTGTGTTGTGTACAACCTGTACGTGAACAAGTGGTCGTTGTATCGTGACGGTCGTGTGAGTGGCTACGTCATACAATTATACTTCTGAATCTCAAATATTCAAACTGAAAATGTATTATAAACCAAAAAATAATAATATTAATAAACTTAATTGTAAAAAACGCAGTTGCAAACCACATATTACTAAATAAATGAAGGCTTTCACGGCCGGAATTATGCATAAGGAAAGAGTATTCCGGGCTAAGTAGCCGTGGTCTGTTTTGGTTTTCACCAGATGTTTCGGTTACAACTGTGGTAACCATTATCAATGAGAACGTGGTTTGCGAGGACGCAGCACACGGGCCTAAGTCTTAGATGCAACTGGCAGCGGGGCCGGGGGTGTTCCGCCATAAGCAGGGGGACGTGAGTCAGCGTGGTGCTCTGTGGTGACGGGCGCTGCGGCGCCCGCGGCTGACGTAACCTGGCCACCGGGTGAGGTGCCTGCTGATGATTCACGTCCCTCACCGCTCTTGGCGTCAGCGTGCGGCGTGGCGCTTGCCGCTTGCAAGGTATGCGTCTAAGCACCGCTAGATGACGCAACCCGATCATTGACCGAGGCGTCAGCTGCAGGTTACTTGCTGGGCGTGGCGTCCATGGATGACGTGGCGCTGGCAGCTTGTGAAGCATGCTGTCGTGGAAAGTGGAAAGTTTGGGGAATGTTTGCCGAAGGACAGGGTACCAGATTTTTGTACCTTTAAACCTTACTCTTTTCTATTTAAGTTATTTTCTTTTTGTATATCTCTGCTCTTCTCCACTCACTTGGAAGTCAGTAACATAATAAACAATCACGACTGGGATCGAATAGATCGCATAACATTTGAACTAATGACATCAAAACATCTTCAATGTAATGAACGTCACAAAAAGAAGTAAGATTCATGTAATACCATTATAACTTCTCGCCTATCCATTGACCCACGTCGCACTGTTATAAACTTATCAAACCACCAACTTTCACCAGATGAGATTTCAGTTCTTTCTAAAGTTCACAACTTTGCCATAACTCCGGACAAGATACCAACTGAACAAATTATAGCCAACATCGAGTCTTCTATTTGCACTCTTCCTCAGGACGTCGCAGAAGAAATTCGGAGTCTTCTCGAATTCTTCAACGCGCAAAACTTCCTACGAGTAACTTATCATCTGCAGAGAAGAAAGCTCTTAAAACACTGAACAACAACAAAGATATTCTAATTCTCAAAGCAGACAAAGGAAACGCGCCAGCGGTACTCAATACCAATGAAAATGAGGAGAAAGTACGAGATTTACTTAACACTAGAATTTACAGGAAACTGTCACGTGATCCAACAACCCGTATAATACGTGAAACGAAGAAAATCAAGTTGTTCACGATACCTCTTCAGATTCAGAAATCTCTTTCTAAGTCAGAAGCACCCGCTCCTAGATTCTATGGTTCTAAGTTGATGGAGTTGCCATGGGAAACCCACTCAGCCCGGTCATCGCCAACTTTTACATGGAACACTTCGAATCCATTGCTCTACATAATACTCTTTATAAGCCGTCATGTTGGTTCAGTTACATAGACGACACTTTTGTCATATGGAGTCATAGAAGTGAATCCCTAACTGACTTTCACGCACACATCAGTAGTATCCATCCAAACATACAATTCACAATAGAAACGGAGAATACCTGAGAATTAGCGTTCTTAGACGTTCTTGTGAGTCGGAAGGGAGACGGTACACTAGGTCACAAAGTATGCAGAAAACCCACTCACACCGACAGGTATCTACATAAAAATTCCAACCACCATCCCAGTCAAAAAAAGATCAATGATGAAAACTCTCGTAGACAGAGCCATACGACTTTGTGAACCATTACATCTAGAGACGGAAATGAAAAACATACAACAAGCACTACAAGGAAACGGATACTCGCACGCAGAAATACGCAGAGCTCTTCGCCCCAGAAGAAAACACTACAACCACCCTTGGTACTGACAAGGAGAAGCAGATCTTTCTAACTTGTATTAAAGGTGTCACTGACCGCATTGGACGCATATGCAAAAAACAATTTGAACCCAGTTTTTCTATCCACTGCCAAGATTGAACAAAGTCTTCGCCCAGCAAAGGACCACAGATACCCTTTAACATCAGCAGGTGTGTATAGAATTCCATGTTCCTGTAACTCGGTGTATGTTGGCACGACTCAACGAAGTGTCAACACACGGATTTCTGAACATAGGAGGAATTGCCATCTGGGCCACTCTGAGAAGTTGGCAGTGGCGGAGAACGCCCTTCAACAGGGACATGACATCGAGTTCAACAAAACTGAATTATTATCATTAATTACCTATTATTATTCCCGTATTAATATAGAAGCCATTGAAATATACAAAAAGAAAATAACTTCAATAGAAAAGAGTAAGGTTTAAAGGTACAAAAATCTGGTACCCTGTCCTTCGGCAAACATTCCCCAAACTTTCCACTTTCCACGACAGCATGCTTCACAAGCTGCCAGCGCCACGTCATCCATGGACGCCACGCCCAGCAAGTAACCTGCAGCTGACGCCTCGGTCAATGATCGGGTTGCGTCATCTAGCGGTGCTTAGACGCATACCTTGCAAGCGGCAAGCGCCACGCCGCACGCTGACGCCAAGAGCGGTGAGGGACGTGAATCATCAGCAGGCACCTCACCCGGTGGCCAGGTTACGTCAGCCGCGGGCGCCGCAGCGCCCGTCACCACAGAGCACCACGCTGACTCACGTCCCCCTGCTTATGGCGGAACACCCCCGGTCCCGCTGCCAGTTGCATCTAAGACTTAGGCCCGTGTGCTGCGTCCTCGCAAACCACGTTCTCATTGATAATGGTTACCACAGTTGTAACCGAAACATCTGGTGAAAACCAAAACAGACCACGGCTACTTAGCTCGGAAAACTCTTTCATTATGCATATATTACTAACTTCAACATTAAGTTTGAACATGTCTCAAGATTTTATACAGTTACTATTTTGAAATTTGTTTCCCAGGTTATAACACCCCTTTGATACTATACGTGTTAAATGCATTTGAATAGTTCATGAGGAATAGAAAGACCCACAGTCTGAATTAGACAGTAAAAGACAAGCAACGTGAAGTATATTAAAATGAGAAAACTAATTTGGCTTCTGGAAAGCAAACATAACATTACAAATCACAAAAGTAAATTCAGCACATTGCATGAAATAAAATTTATATTGTATCAAATCAAATAAATATTTTTTACTAGTTTATTGAATTTCCTCCCCAACTAGACATATTTTGATTTCAGTAGGCACAGAATACTTTCATACTTTGGGGTAAGATAAGAATAATTTTCTTGTACAAGATAACAGTATAGTTTGTTACGAACCAAGAGGTTCATAAGGGCGCTCAGTGCTAGCGCTGCTAACACTGTACTTCGACCTGACTTTATCTCTACCAGATCGCAGTCTAATGAACATTGCAAGTTCCATGAAACGACCCCCATTTATCTCATGTCATCCCTACCACCTTCTAGAAGCTTCTGAACAGTATAAAAGCTCGTGCTTTGTGCGAGCAAATTACTGGTGTGACTTCAGCTGCTCGTCGAGGATGCGCTACGGTTCCGCTCCGTGTCGTAATTACATCGTGTGACTGCGTTGCTCAGTCGCTTATAATGCTACACTTAATCAAATTGTATGATATTTTTTGGAAGGTGACTTCGTCACCTCATTTCGGAGGCAGTTTACTACTGTGACATTCATAAATGGCGTTTCTTGCCGGATCATTTTTTTGGGAGGCAGTTTATACAGCCTTATCAGCAACACTCAACTGTGCGACTTTAAAACTGCAGTACAAATTTATATTCTACAGTTACAGTGAATCAATTGGTATGTTCATCTTTAACCTTCCAGTAGAGTGAAGGAGCTTGCTGACCAGAAGTATTCCCTTCGTGGACACTCGTCAGCGGCAACAAATCGTCAGCTTGCAGACCAGAAGTATTCCCTTCGTGGACACTCGTCAGCAACAACAAATTATCACCTTGCCGGCCAGAAGTATTCCCTCGTGGACACTCGTCGGAAGCAACAATTTATTAATTAATGGTATAACCTAGTAAAGACGGGGCTACATCAAGATCGTATCAAGCATGTATCACGATCCATATCTAGTAGGTGCCTAGCTGCACTACTAGAGCTTTTTAAATTTGTTAAAAGACACCGAAAACTCGGTGATCTATTGTAGAATCCACATGCACTTCAAACTATGTATTTATATCACCAAGTAATTCTGCATAAATTTTGGGGAACTTTATCTTGTGTAAAAGGGGGTTTAAAACTTCAACTTTGTTATATCCTTCAAGTAATTCTGTATTTGTAGATATAATCTGTGTAATAAAATTGTGTTGAATTGAAGAAACAGACTATGGCCAGTTTGTAAAAGAACCTCGTGACACTTTAAACATACTGATTTATTTTGTGAGTCCTCCTTCCTCTGTTACTAACATAGTTTGGTATAGAAACAGGTAAATCTCTGATATTTACTATAATAATAATAATAATAATAATAATAATAATAAGCATCTTTATTTGGAAGCAAAGTAAGCCAAATGCCTTCTCTTAAACTTAACGTCTTTGTGAATACATTTACATGGTAAAATAAATATGTATGACATAATCTATGTGATAAAAGAATAAACTAAGAGATGTAAAGGAAGAAGGTATAAAAAAAGAAAGAATAACTCATTCCTCCAACCATTCATGCATCAACATTCATACAGTGGTCTCTGTGTTAATGAAACTCCGAGAGCAAAGAGTGTCGCAGTGTATTGGAGAACGAGTATTTCCTGGAAATATTCAGTATAATCATATCAAGGTTGTTTCACAGTTTGGCCGCCTCGATTGAGAAAGAACGAGATAATATCTGAGATTTGTATCTGGTAATTAAAAGAACTAATTTGGAAGAAGACTGAGTATTTAGGTTATGTCCATTGGAAAGAAATTCGAAAAACAATACAGGTTGGGATTTTATTCAGAAGTGTTTTATGAAGGAAAAGAAGAGAATGAATTTCCGCCGGTCTTTCAGTTTCATGCAACCTGCTTTCACGTAGTAGTCGGACAAGTAATCGTATCGTTTCAGTCCAAAACTAAAGCGAATGCAGGTTTTCTGAACTTTTTGGAGTCTGTCTGTGAGAATGGAAGGGGTGTCTTGGTAAATAATGTCACAGAATTTAAGATGAGGAAGGACTAATGATTCAGCTAAGATTTGTTATATGGGGTCAGAGAGTATGTGTCTAACATGATTGAGAGAGCGCAGGGCATTAAAAGCTTATTTGCAAATGTATGTAATGTGATCTGTCCATATTAGTGTTTCGTTATAATGCCGAGAATTTTTACGTTTGGAGTAAAGGGAATTTTCACATCACCAATACAAAGGTCTGAATGAAACGTGGATCTACACCGACCAAATAAATTTTTATTCCCGAATATAATTGCCTGGCATTTTCTAGGGTTAATGATAAAAATTATTGTTTAGTGACCACAGTCATATTCTTTCAAGTTCATTAGTAAATAAATGTATATTGTTGCTGAGTTGATGTGTAGCGCAGGAAGAGTACAATTGGAAGTCATAGAAGTAGATGTGATAGTGTGATGAGAGTATGGCATTTGGAAGGTCGTTGATGATTACGGAAAAGAGTAAAGGTGAAAGAATACCGCCTTGGGGCACTCCACTGGTCAAAAGCAACCACGTAGAATACTTTCCATTGTGAGTGATACATTCGGTGCGACCTTGCAATTAGGAGCTCAGCCATTTGATGTACGTTTTGGAGAATGAAAAGAGGGCAGACAACTTAGCTTCTAAAATATTGCAGTCCACTGTATTGAACGCCTTGCTGACGTTGAGGAGAATGAGTACAGTCACATATCCTGCATCTAAGACCATCTGTATGTCTTCAGAAATTTTAGTGAGAGCCGTATGTGTAGTATGACCTGTGCGAAATCCAGACTGAAACATGTCCAGTTTATATATTCTAATGCTTTTGAATAAGTAGGTAAGATACTGACGCGACGGAAATCATCTAAAGGTGAGGGAGAAGAACATTTAGGTATGGGTGTTACCAGAGATTGTAGTAGGAGACTTGTGCCGGTTCTGAGACAGATAAGAGGGAATGGGCCAGAAAAATCGGAGGTGGGGGTCACAAAGTCATGAATACGTGTGCCGGTTGTGAGCCAGTTTCACCCATAAGAATAACAAAGTCATGAATACGTGTGCTGGTTCTGAGTCAAAATGGGGTGGGGATCACAAGGTCATGCTCGCATGTGCCGGTTCTGAGCCAGCTCGCATGTGCCGGTTTTTCAACACATGTGTGTTGGTTCTCAGCCAAAGGGGGAGTGTGTGGAGCGATAAGCGCGCGCTCGCCTGTGCCACTTCCGAGCCAGTGTCACGTCATATGCCGGTTCTGAACAAAAAAGTGGTGAAGGTACCGGTTCTGACACGTGATCAATCCCCCATCACAGGATGACGCAATCTTACGTCGCAGGATGACTCAATCTTGCATCACAGGATGAAACAATCTTCCATCATGGGATGCAATCCAGAATGCAATCCACCTTAGCACGATCCGTTTGTGATGACAGTCAGAGACGTACTGCGCTGTTTTCCTTGAGAGATGGTGGGGTGACCTCAATCCCGTGTCATGAGGAGGGAGGATGCGATATAAATCAGAAGATTAGAGTACATCACGATGTTGTATCATGGATGGCAACACGTCAACACAGGACAGCTCATGCCCTTTGCTAGCTGACGATGTAAAAGCGTATGTGGACACTTGAATGAGTGAACTGCAGCAAATCATTTCTGATGAAGTGCAAGCAAGACACGTATAACAACACCTCTTTGCGAGTAAAACCTACGTGGAAGACCTTTACAATCGTTTGAGCAAAGAAATTGAAAGAAAAGTCAAGCAACACGTATCTCAAGTTTTCAAGAAAGAACGAGTAGATTGCGAAGAACATGACAATGTTGTGGACAGAACCTATGTGATCACAAACACACTCGAGAATGTGCACAAACGATTCGACAATCTGCATAAGACGAGAAACGAAAATATGCGAACGACAATGAAACAATACATCGATGAATTAACGCAGACCTACTTTATCGATAATGAATCGTAACAGTTTGCCAAAAAAGATGTAGAGGAGCAAGTGGTAGAGTTGACACGCGAGTGTAAAAATCTCGCGTGTCAACATTTTGTGCGCAAACAAATAAAAAACAACGTAGATACCTTGCATCACACACTCATCAATGCTATAGATTATTGATTCAAAAGCAATAAGGATTTTGTAAAAGAGTATATTGAATAGCAAGGGAAGCGTGTGCAACGACATGTAGAGGAAGAGATTGCCATCGTCCTAAAGCTCAACTATGAAGGTATTAAAAATGTAGGAACGCGATGGAAGAACTCAAAGAAGTGGGACTTGGGGAGCAACGAGATTCAAGTAAAGTAGATCTGCAACAACCCGATGGAATGTCAACGTTTAATGCAAATCGGTTTCATGTAGAAAACGTATGCGTTCCCTTGAACGCTTCAAGTGCAGTGAACAAAGGCTAAGTGAAATAAGCAAAACAACACGCATTCCACGACGTGAATCTTGAAAAGGAACACATGATGATAAACAAACAGGTCATTCGTCAAGTCAAGTTACTCGTAGATATTTTTTTTGTGGGGCTTTAGGGAAAATCACACTTGTTTTAAATTTTATATATAGGATAATATATATATTTATTTATTATCCCCATCATTTTTAACATGGCATCCCACGACAGACGGTGTGGTAAGATAATGAGTAGGATCGATTGAATACCACATGCAAACACAAGTTTCGAAACGATTCGAATACGCCGGTGAGGAGGAGCACATTATTTTGAAATACAAATTGACTTAGTCAGAGATATTGCGAATCCCGAAGGCTTGCCAGACGTGTTGCACGTGCATGGTATCTTCGTCGGAAAAGTGAGTGCCGGAGAGGCGTCTGAAAAACATATCCATGGACGGTAATGCAGTTTCTTCGAGTTTCGCTTCCGCATTGGCATAGTCGTACGGAAAACATCTTTTCTACATGCTAATGCGAAATGGATGTCATCGGAAAAATTCATGCGAACGTGTGTAATCTGTCGGACGGACGGTGCGTGCCAGAGCATCAATCGAGCTGGACATATATTTAAAAGAGTCGAGAAAACGAAGCCCCACATTACCAACTCGTATCGAAATGGAGATTAAACGCTCATGATTGAGGGGCACGATAAAGACTTTTTAAAACTGAAATATGGTTTTTAAAACTGAAATATTTTCATATCGCGCGAAGAATGAAATGTGAATCGTAAGAAGCAGAATTGTGAATCAATATAGGAATATGAAGTGGCACTCAAAAATTCACATTTCATGCGTTGTGTGCAGCTCCGCGATACTCACCAGTAAGGTAATTGTGATCGCGTACGCTATCTAAGTTCTTCCCTCAAATACTTCACGACGTCGTACTACGGAAATGGATGTCATCTTTGGGACGCAACACGAGCTGTAGAGGAAGGTTGACACATGCTTCATAGTCGCGTGCAATGTTCTTCTGCTACAACTGATTCGCTACATTACATCCGCGAAAAAATACACAGCGATTGCGTGTCACATTAAAGGTGCAGACTACGTGGATTCCGACTGCAAAAGGTGTGTGATGTTGGTAGGTCTCGGAACAGGATGCATAGACCGGTGGTTTACACGACGCAATAAATTAAGTGATAGGTTCAAAATCACAATAAATCACGAGTGGTGTGCGCTGTAGCCTCTCATAATTTGAAGGTAAAATGACCCGCACCGACGCTCCCATGTGACAATCGTGATAGTCGAATTTTCCTTGGTGTTCGAAAACACGTAAACATATGTCACAGGACAATACGCGATGTGCATGTTTCGATAATTGATTACCGAGTAATCTTCACATATCTTTTATCCAACAGTAATGTCTTTGATACAAAAAGAGATTGGTGTGATGTTGCTTTACCGTGAGCGCGCCATAACTGCCACACACCAAGTGTTCTGTGACGACGACCATATCAGTTGACATACGTGGCATGAATAATCTGGATTTTGTTCTTCGAAACGTTGTATATCGATCATTTTCATCAATAAAAAAATATTTGTCAAATCTAAAGTAGTCAAGAGTTAATGAAACAGAGTACAATACTGTGACTGACGAGTAGAATGTGGGATGCGAGAACGGTTACGATGACAGAGCATTGACCAAATGCACATCATCAACATTCTCTATATTAACAATTCCTTTTTTCGGATTATTAATGAGCGGCGGTAACTTGATACAGACGGATCCGACCTGGTTGCCATCCATTCGGTGAAAATCGAAATGTAAAGCACAAATTTTCTTTAACGCCTCACCACTATCCCGCTCATGAAACACATTGAAACGTCAATTGATCGGCGCTACAATATTGGTACGGTATTGATCGTCATAATCACGCGAAGAAGACACGAGCGAGGGAGGATAGAAAAAAATTAACATTGCATGCGATCATGTTTCGGTGCGGAAGGTTTTTCAATGACAAATTCACATTCTAAACAATAGATAATTTTATAGTAAAGATAGTGTAAACGATGCAACGTTGAAAGGAAAGTCGTTTGACAGAAGTCTAAAAATGTTGATGGTTGTTGAATGTCTATCGTATTCACTGTACTGCTACGCAAAATATTTCCGTTCAAAGATACACATCGTTCTGACCACTGAACCGGTTCGAGATCACGATCATGACGAATCACAGCAGGTCGCATCAAGCCAATGCCTTGCTGTTTCCGATCACTCACCTCCACCTGCCCACCGTTCACCGTCATCGTATTTATGAGATCTCTCGGGAAGATCCTTTCTTCATATTCACGAATTTTTAAAAGCAAAGGTGATCAACTTGGAAACAGCAGGTGTAGTGTAAGATATGAGAAAAAATAGGACTACTCACCACGCTCCAACCTAATATTTCTTGAAGCAATTCTCGATCCCCTCCTCGTCCTCCTCCACCAACTCAACTCTATCTTCTAAAAACACAAAGAACATGTGTTTCAACAGAGAACAAATTAAAAAATTGTGTAAGGTAAAAAAGATATTGATATACTCACAGTGCACCCTCTCAAGAGTTGGGACATCACCCTGTCCCCGCTCCACCTCCTCTCCAAGAAATTCTAAAAGAAATAAAACAAGCATTTGAAGCAGGTGTTGAAGAGAAAGATGGAAAGATGGGAAATGAAACTCACCTTCCACAATCTCCCACGCTTCGCCAGTGTTGTTCTGTTCGAAAAATGTCCAACCGTCCATAGTGTTTGTGTCTCTCTGTGATACGAAGCAATGACGTCTGAGACGGTCTGCAGCGTCTTTAAGATACCCTTCTCTCGATGAGAAAAGACAGAAAAAGGTTGGTTGCAGGGTACTTGTAAGGAACTCTTTTAAACGAAACATGTGTTTTCCCATTTGCATCAATAACATACTGGTAGTTTTATGAGAGAAAAATACCACCGCCGAAAAGCATGTGTTCTCAATTACAGTACAGTAATCAGCTATTGAATTAGTTTCATGAGAGAGAAATACCGCCATCGACACACGTGTTCTCATTTACATCGACAACAAACTCTTAGTTTCGTAAAAGAAAGAGAAAGAAATCCCACTATTGAAACACGCATATTTTCATTTGCGTGAATGGCATTTCAGTACGAAGTTTCATAAGAAAAAATACCGCCGCCGAAACACACATGTTCTTATTTGCGTCAAATAACATGATAATAACAAAGTCTCTTCTTCGTAGGAGAAATATCGCCATCGAAACACACATGTTCTCATTTGCGTCAACTGTATTACAATAATAAGCTTTTACATGAGAATGCATCAGCCGATTAAAAAGAATAAGAGCCGACATTGCATCAATTTCTTTCATGTACCTCACGAAACGTGTATATAAAGAGCAGAAGCACATGGCAGCATCCATTCCAACGTCTGCACTCACGATGGAAAGACAGTGTATTCAAACAGCTGGGAGAAAGAAGAAAATTCACAATCCACTTAAGTATTGTAATACAGTATTGTATTCCGAATGAAAACTATGGCGAATAGCGTCAATGAAGCGCGAAGTCGCTCATCTTAATGAAACGATGACCTCTATTGCAAAGTCCTCGGAAGACGAGCTCAAATCAGTGAATGAGATCATTAATAATAATAACATTAATTGCATTCCGTTTTGTTCTTTCCTTTTACAGTTTACAAATGGAAGTCATATGCATCAGCTCAAGCGATGAAGGAGAAGAAGAGGTGAATTGTTCTTCTTCTTCTCTTTCACTAGCAGGCGAGATGGAGCGCTTCCAAATCAAGGATAATGAGATCTTGGCTACATTAAGTGGTGTTTCCGCTAAACATATCACGTATATTTGCTATTAATGAGATGAAACGTTAAATTTGTGAATATAAAATAATAACTGTCTATTTATTGTACATAGATTTCGACAATATAGAACATAGAATAAGGGGGAAAAGAATAACTCGAAGAAGGGGGGTTGTTGAGTCCTTCTTCGTCTTCTTCTTCTGCTCCCTCGCAGGAAACGAAAAAAAGGTGTTACGTTCTGAGTCCAAGCTTTGTAAGTCTGTTTAAACCAAAATGTAGTTTTGTGGTTGAAAGTAGATGTGTGTGTATTCCTTTTGTTCATTCAGTATGCAAGACGAGACAATGCCTCATGAAAACACTGGCAAGGAAACGATGCGTCAAACACCTCATTCAGAGCAGCATGTTAGAGATGAAAAGTGGGATGCAGTAAGTTTGTAAATTCATGTTCAATAATTTTTATTGTTAAATAATCATTTATTCATTTCATTATTTAAAAAAACACTCTCTCTGCAGACAATTTAAGAACACTCTATCTGCAGATAATATATCGGGCTACAACATGTTGTCACTGATAAAACTATCACATTTTCCCAACAGCGAAGTATTCAAACCACTACATGGAAAACTCGTCAATACAAAATTTGGTAAACAAGCAATTCTAGTCGATACGGACGGCTTCAAATCTTTCTTCCCCAATTAGTAAGTATACAATGGTTTATATACATTATACACTCGACTACCATGTTTTAACAAATTTATAATTCATCTATGGTTTTATTTTCTACATATACAGAGATCTACGCAGAGGTACCAGACGCAAGAAAGTGAGCGAGTAGCTTCTGCCGACGCGATAAGTAACAAAAGAAGTGACTGACAGAATGAAGAGGTCACCGGGGAACGTGTGAGCATGCACGAACAAGAAACGCCGAGATTTCTTTAGAAAACGACGGAGTGTCAGTTGACGAGGGAAAGGAAACTGAGTCAAAGATAAAAACAATGGGAGACCAGACTTGCGGCCATAAAGTACAAAGATCTAAAATGTTGTTAAAAATAAGATTTGTGATTCACCGACGACGTGTATACATCACGGGGACACAACCAATTAAAATGGCTCCACGTGGAGTGAAAGCTAAATGATTATTGGCTTAAGAGTCCACGTGATGTGGAGATGGGCGTAGCGTTCTCTTCAAAAATTTGGAAAATAGATGGAATTGTTATTATTTAACGAGGAGCGCGGAAGCGCTCGAGACTGTTAGAGACTTCTTAGTTTATCGAGACAGTGGGGAAATAGAATTATCTCTGCATAGAACTATGACAGACTTAGAACTACTGAGGGAGTAGCTCGCTTACTGAGGACTTCGAGATTTTTTAGTACTTAGTGATTTTTCGAGATCGTTTCTTTGCGGAAGTATTAGGTCAGAGTCACTCTGAATACTACATCTTATTAGTGATAGCGGCAATCGTCCGACGTTCGATCGAGCATCTTAATGATGAATTACTAATCGTTTTCTCATTAATGAATACGACGACGAACTTGGCATCGCAGTAAATGACTAACAAGTCATCGAGTCATTAACCTACTCAAATCATTGAAAATTCTTTCGTGATGTGTTCGGCTCGCGACCCGGTAGTTACTTATTCGGACAAGACATCCGAGAACTTTAATTAGATCACTAGACTACTTCGGAGTGAATGGTGTCAACCGTGAAAGGGTCTCGAGGAGCGGCATCTACCAACCAGCTATGGAACATGGACGATTCTCTACGCTGAGGTGCTCAAAGGTCGTTGAGCCTAGAACAACCCGGCTCTCCCATGCAGCTTCGTGAATGGCAGTTCGTCTTCTATTGTATATAGCGTCAATAAGCAATGTAATTTGGCATGACTGGCTGCGTCCAACACTAAACAGTGGCGAGCAGTCCTTAATGGGACACGAGTATGTGAGTGTTCCATCACTTAGAAATTGTTATTGAAGACGGTAATGACATTGACTGACAATCCGAACAGTTTACATTTTGTTTGCAAAACCAAAAATGTGTAAAGTAAATTATAGGAAGAAAATAAACGTATTGGGACTCATTAAATACCAATACCACTGTGTACTAAGATTGTGAATTTAAATGCGTGTGATTTTTCGGGGAAGTGTGAGCATGTGTAGCTTAGAAATTTAAATTGTAAAAAATGTAGTAAATACTCAATAAAAACCAACTTTATTTGAATCTGTGAGTATGTTATACCTTCAATGTGTCTGTGTTTTATTTTAATAAATGGGCAGAACCCCGCCCGTCACTAAATCCATCCAATAAAATTTGCCTAAAATTCTTAGTGGGTCTGGTAATAAGTGTTTACCACTACATTATTTTCTTTAATTACGTTATAAAAGACGCTCCAATGTGTGGCTTGACTAAATTAGTTTGGTAGTAATTTATGTTTAAATAAATGAGTGGACCTTCTTTCTTTTATTCTATTTTATCAAAACGGTATTGATGGTTGTTACTCTCTAGACCATTACCCCTTTTTTTAAATAAATTACAATTGGATTCCCAACGTGGAGTTTTGATCAATTAAATGGGTGGCTTTACCACTATTCTAGTTCATTTATTTGGTGGATTAAATGTGGAGTCTACACCACTAAGCATTCAATTTTAATTATATTGCAGTATATAATGTCGTTTTTTAATAAATAAATCTAAGAAAAAAATTGAAAGCGCATGATTGTTACATAGGTTTTTAATGGAAAAAAGAGTACAGCATATACAGTCAGGGAGGAATATATTGATGAATAGTAAGTTTCACTCCCATAAACCATTTTGATTAATCTTCTGTCGGAGAGACCTGTCATCTTCTTTTCGTTGTCACCTGTCCGTGCAGTTTTTGCTTCTTTGTCTTCTTTTTCGTGCCACATATACGACACATCTCCTCTTTCTCCACCCGGTTTTCAGGTGTACGTTTCCCTCTTTTACGTTTGCGAGAACTGTTGACTTCTTCTTCTTCCTTCTCTTCCTCTTTCCTGTCCTGTTCCTGCTGCGCTTCAAGGGTTGACATGATCCTTCCTTTAATACAATCGCAACACCACTAACGAGCGATGACGCGCTAGTCTTTGGTTATATTTTATGACAACTCGCCTTGCTCGCTGGGGGTTACACCCCCAGACCCCCAAATAACGGGCTGCGCCCGTGCTAAGGCATCCATAGGGAAAAAACCTTATTGCTAAATTTAAATGATTCACCGTAAAGTCCATCGAACGCGTAGTGCATCCGATGACACTTTATCTTAATGCAGATTATAGGTTTCTACGGCACCGTATAATAGCAATAAAAATTTACTGCAAAATAACTGTTTTTTTGTTAGTTTTTACTATTATGAATTATTTTCAACTATAAATATGTATTCCCCAGATCTGTTTGTCGTAAACATTCCTAATTATATACCTCTAAATTCTTGGTACATGCGTACCAACGTTACCAATGTAACAATAAAATAAATTATGCTTACAACGTGTGTATTGCCACTGCACTAGGTAACATTGATTTAATTATTACCAATTTATGAAACACGCTTTGCACTTTCTTGCATTAATTGTACAAACCTTTATTTGTCGAGTCTGGAAACCAATGTCCTTTCATAAA
Source organism: Laupala kohalensis (assembly GCA_002313205.1). Classification (NCBI taxonomy): domain Eukaryota; kingdom Metazoa; phylum Arthropoda; class Insecta; order Orthoptera; family Trigonidiidae; genus Laupala; species Laupala kohalensis. The sequence goes on along the minus strand of NNCF01126722.1, from coordinate 31,071 downwards.
ATATTAATGTGAATTTTCAAGTCATGTGTTACATGCATTCCCTGCTAATTGGTAAATAAATACTAAAATAAACTTAAACACATGTACGAAATGTAAGAATAGATCGATAAATTCTCTCCATAAACACACAACATAATTTTATTGAATATCGATATATTATTCCTTGAGTCGTAACGCTAATAGCTAACTATATTCAAACAGTAAACAAATGGGCCACAAGCATAGAGAAATTGTTAGGAGTAAAATAACTAACTTATAATGATACGTGTAAAAGACAGGTGACATAAAATTTCTTTTTCACGAAAAACGATCAAACAAACTAGAAATTTTAATCTTAAGGAGCCTTAAAAATTGCACAATTATAGCAAAATATACTCACAGTATTTTGCTGAATGTCTTTGCAATGAAAATGAAATTCAAATACGATTCATTGTTGGGCGTATTGTAAGAGATTCAAAAATTGTGAATTTTATTAAATAAATTTATAAATACGCATAAAGTAGATAAAAAACATTGTTCTGAAACATAAAAATAACCTAACATACTTTTACGTAGTATAAATTATTGTTTCTTGCCTAAAACATAATTCGTTTAAACATAAACAAACATTTGAAACGAATCAATGAATCGATTCGAATTATCACGGCCTGCTGTATGGATAAATTAGCTTGTCCATATCTTATTGAAAATATTAAAATATAATACAATTTATTACAAACTTAGAAATTTTGCTTTTAACGATCGTAAAACGAATTTTAATCTCCAAAATACAAAAAAATTCAAATACACTTTGTCAACGTATATTTGCTATGTAAATAAAATACAAATACGTACCTTCGCAAACATTCACAAAAAGGCATACGACACATTCATGAATAAATGTTATTTCGACGAATACAAATTTCCTGCGATTACGTTTCCAACTTAATTGTTGTTATTCTTCAGATCCTGTTTCAAATATGTCCACAAATATCCAATTTTTTTATTTTATTTGCACAAAGACACAAAGTAATTTAACACATATGGTGTTTATTATAAACTGTTTTTAAAATTAATGCACACAATACTTTAAACAATTCTATTAAACCTTAAATGACATTCACTATTTCTAATAAAACCTATATTTGGGCTCTAATGACCTTCGATGTTGACGAGCCCTAAAGCCCCACAAAAAAAAAACCCTATGCGATTGAATCTGCCGTTTGCCGTCATACTAGTTTTTTGTTATGGAGGGGGCTTTGGCTTGTACTACACGGCACATTTACAAGCTCGTGCTCGTTTGCTTCGCGTAAAATATTAATTCGCCGAAAAATGTACTTTAAAAAATAATATTCTTGTTTTTTTTAAATTTTATAATTTATTGCTATTCTATAGCTATGGGACAAACCGAATTTCATGTTTCTAATGCTAGTGGGAAATAAACAATTGGCCACCTAATGTTAAAGATACAAGTAGTAGACAACTGTTAACTTATAATAATACGTATAAACGAGATATGATAGATATTTTTCTTTTTCACAAAAGGCGTTGAAATATGAACTAAAATTGTTTATCATTAAGAGTCTGATCATAGTTTTTGAACTTTAAAAAATCGTTAAACGAATTTCAATACCAATACTACAAAGTTATTCAAAGCGAGTTATATCAAACATGTCTAGGAATATATTTTATTCCTTATAAGTATCTCACGTATTAAAAAAACACTCTTTGGCAATGGAAATAATTAACACCTCTGCAATATAAATAAAATACAAATACGTACCTGAACAAATCATTCATAAAAACGCATACGACACATTAATAAATAAATGTTATTTCGACGAGTTAACTACGATTACGTTTGGGAACTAATTGTCATTCTTCAGATGCCGTTTCAAATATGTTCTCAAAAATCCGATTTTTCTCAATTTATTTTAGCACAAAGACACAAAACAATCAAACACATATAGTACACAATAGTTTAACACGTCTATAATAGTGAAATTTAATAGTAATATTAATAAAGACGTTTAAAGTAGACCATAAAATATTGTTCTGAAATATGAAATTTACCTAGCATTATTTTACATGTAAGAAAAAGATAGTTCCTTTCCAAAAACACAATTATTTAAGAACAAAAACAAACATTTACAATGAATGAATGAATGAATAAATAAATCGATGCAAATTTTCACGGCCTGCAGCATACGACATTCACCACGCCTTATTGAAAATAATATACTAAAAAAATTTAATAATCTTAGTTTCAGCACTTGTGAAGATCGTAAAACGAAATTCAATCTTAATACCACAAAAAATATTTAAAGTAATATCAAACATGTCAGTGAAAATGATACATTCATTATATGTGTTTCACGTATTCAAAAACCTACTTTGTCAACGTAAATAATAAACATCTTTACAACGTACAAATACGTAACCTGAGATAATCATTCACAAAAACGCATACGACACATTAATAAATAAAAGTAATTTTAACAAATACAAATTCACTGTGATTACTTTTCCAAATTATCAATGTTATTCTTCACATCCAGTTTCAAATGTCCTCAAATACAATTACTTAAAGAAAGCAAAATTTACTCATTGTTTTTCACTCAGTGTCTTTGCAAAGAATATGAAATATTCTTTGGTAATTACGGTCCATTCTTGGACGTATTGTAAGAAGATTCCGAATTAGTCAAATTTGTTATAAAAATTAATATATAATTTGTTATAAAATTAATATATAAAACATTGTTGTAAAAATGAAACTTACCTGATCATTCGTTTACGTGGTAAGAATTGTTTCTTTACTAAATCTTCATTTTCTATGGACGTAAACAAGCTTTAGAAATGAATCAAGGAATCTATACAAATTACCATCACTTGTTGCGTACATGTCTTATTGATGAAATAAAAACACGGTATAATTTACAAAGATCATAGTTTTTGCACTTTTAAAAATCGTAACTAGAATTTCATTATCAATACTACAAAATAATTCAATGCGAGTTATATCAAACATGTCTAGGAATATAAAACATTCCTAATAATTATCTCTCGTATTAAAAAACACTCTTTGGTAATGGAAATAATAAGCAACTTTGTAAGATAAATAAAATACAAATACGTACCTGAGCTGTTCATTCACAAAGACGCATACAACACATTAATAAGTAAATTTTAATTTGACGAATAAAACTTGACAACGATTACGTTTGGGGACTAGTCATTGATGCCGTTTCAAATTAGTTTTCAAAGATACCTTTTTTGTCACTTAATTTTTGAGCAAAGACACCAAACAAATAAACATATAGTTCACAATACTTTTAACACGTCTATAAAACCTTAAATAACTTGCACTATCCGTTGATTAACATCCCAATACGATTCTTCTGCAGTTCGCCGCCATTAGACGTACAATACTTTTGTAAACAAAACATTCAAGGTGGTTTTGACAAGTTTGCATGGCACATCCACAAGCTAATGTTCGTGTGATTTACGTAATATTAAATCACCGAAAAAGGTATTTAAAAATTGATATTGTCAAATTCTAGGAATTTTAACATTCATTGTCATTCTCCAACTACGAGATGAACCAAGTTTCATGCTTGTACGGCTAGTACAAGTACCAAATACTTCTGATTACTAGATCAGTGAGTGAATGAATGAGTGAGTTACACAAAGGGGCTTATATAAGATTAGATACCAATCACGGGGACATAGCTACAGATATGCGGGTAAAGAATAAGACAATAGACAGATGTTTTCTCTGGGATATTTGTCTCTGTTTGAAAACGGATTTTGAAATCCACACTCGTTCCAATGGTAGGTTGCTCAATCTTCGTGCAATCAAACACGATAAACGGATACATAATGCAATAGTCAACCGCTGTCATGGCAGAGGAAGATTCTCTATTGTAATACTCCTTCTTAAAGTTGTNCAATCACCTCGGAGAGGGAAAGATGAAAGATGAAATCGCCGAAACATTTTTTAATCATCTAAAGTACGATAATTTATTTATGAAATTTGCTCCGTCTGGTTGTGCACATAAGGAAATAAAATTTCTAGGACATTTGCGTATTCATGTATATGATGATGATGATAAATGCTGATACATTGGTAATGTTGAACAATCGATAGTATTGTTTCATGACAATCTCGAAAGAATAACACTACCTCGAGAAATTCTTTGTTGACAAATCATCATTTGCATTCTTCAATTATATAGCTTCAAATTTTCTCATACAGAGAAATAAATTGGTGAAAGAAACGGTTTTGTAAACCATTGCACAAATTGTACATATTATATTCAAAAACCGTCATTTGTGCCTCTCAAAAACCTAATTTTTTTAGAGCGTCCTTCGACAAACAATAGATTATTTAGAAAAATGTTGGGATTTGCACGCCATTCGACAAGGAAGCACCACCTTTTGAACTGACAGTGTTGTCTCGTCGGGGCTGATTTTCAAATCGATTGTAACTCGTTGCAACCTATCACAACTTTTTGCCTCATCTCACTGTATATTATCATACCGCCAACCATGATACAGTAATTTAACATAACCATACTTTGACAGATCCTAGATAAGATGCAACAGTAAATCATTGGGAAAACAGTATAATGAAATTATAATCATTAATAATGTATGATATTTATTCATAAGTTTATGCTCCCGAAGTTTGACAAAAATTTTCTTTATTATGTTTAGAGTAGTTATAGGTCAATTCTGATGAAGTTCTCTGAATATTATAAGTTGAAAAATATTAAAATAGATTAATAGCCACATAACTAGAATGCATTTTGACCTTTTTGTCTTTTGTTGATTAATTCTTTGCCGTTATTCATTAATAGCATTTTTACGAAATTATTATTAGAATTCTAAAGCAATGAAATGTATAATTCTATAGTATCTATACTCATTAACATCCGTCACCGTACTTACGTGCAGCATTATACAAACAGAATTACAGTTTAAAATAACTTCCATCGTAGGGTTCATTTAATCAAACTTCCATGGGTAAAATTATTAATTGTTACGTAAAAACCCTCAATGTCGGTATTGAATGTTTGTTCTTTCTCCCCGTTATAAGGATCATTCGCCCCACAGTGAAGCGTAAAAGGTAGTATCTGCTTTGCATACCGAATTAGGAAAAGATCTGTTCTTAGCATATCACGAGATGCGGTCTATTCACGTTCAACTTTTAATCCCCGTTGCATTGAGTTATTTCACTAGGTAAAAGGTTCTTCCTGTTTTAAGTCGTATCATAAACTGAATAACCATGTTGTGATGGCAATAGGAAAGAAAAGGTATCGTGTGTTCTAAGGCGTTAATGGATTAAAATAGTTTAAAAACTGAATATTTTGTTCCCATTTTTTCAGGAATTAAAATGTACTGCAAATAAAATTCAATCATATTTTTATCACAAAGATATTGAACGCATAGTCCTAGAGGCTAGATAATTATCCTTTAGGATAAAGTTATTTATTTATTTAGCGTACGGCTGCGTACATAATAAAACAAAATACATTAACTTGTATGAAATACACAAAACACACGCAAAAATACAATGGGCATATGATGGTGTATCACAAATTGCATGTTACCATTGAATGTCTAAATCTTTAAGCCATCCCGGAGCCTCCGTCGTTGCACTAACAAAGTCATTCATGCTGCCCGAAAAACGTTTGAGAGGACAATCAGAGATGATGTGGGTCATAGTCTGTTTCACCTCACCACAGTCTCACAGCGGAGTCTCACGCATGCCCCACCCGTGGAGAGAGTCGCCGCACCTACCGCTGAGCGTCCGCACTCGATTCAATGCGACCCAGATGCTTCAAGGAAGATGGGAGCCTTCCGGCAAAGTTCCCATGCTGGCGAGTGAGTGGTACTCAGAGGGCGCGTGAAGCCCCCAATCCCTCTTCCATTCCTCCGCAGTATCCTCAGTTATGTATCCCGCTACCACGGCAGCTGGTCGGCGGGATTTAAGGCGTCCATAGTCTCCCGACAGATTCATTATGATACATGTTGAAAAATAGAAGTAATGGAGCGATGAATTTACAGCACCGCTTATTTTGACGCCTAGATATGTATTTAGACATATATACATTCGTAGAAAATAATTTTTTTTCAATATTATTACTGTTATTCATATCGATATTGTGGTGATACGTAATGTATCTAATTAAAAATGACCATGAGTTAAAATAATTACTGGTCTTAAAAAAAATTGGGCGCCAAATTGCCCTCAAAATTAGGACAATTAATTAGAATAATTAATAATGGAGTAATAGACCTTAAAATAAAAAACCATGAGATTTCAGGGTAATTAACTTTGAATTGTGGGTTCGAATTATTTAATGAGTTAAAAACATCACACAGAGTTCCCTTAGGAAAACGCATATTAAATACAAAAAAAACTAAATTGTTTATTCATTATCGTTACAGATTTCTTAAAAGCTAATACGCACTCTTCTTCTTTGACATCCCTACACTCCCCCAAAATATCACAATGACAACAATATTGGCGATCAGTAACAAGATGTTTGATTTCGCCACTGGTAAGAATTGCTGAAGGCACATCAAAATTGAATTACACTCAATTATACATTTAATAGTTCATCTCTTAGCTTTGGCCTTCATGAATGAAATTAATGTTTGTTTGTTTTTTGTTAATGTCATTAATTAGGCCAAATTAACATGACACTTGTCGTACACGTATTTCTTCTTCGCTACGCGCATTGACTGACTGGAAGCACACCAGTTTTTACTTATTACCTTTTTCTAGCAAAGATAGCAGATCAACCTCGATGGTGTGGAGCAGGTTCATCGGCCCCGACGACTCTTCGAAATAGTAGCTTCACGTTCTCCAGCCCATTCAATGTCTTCATTCATTGGTGAAGGTCAGTCCCCCGGCCTTCGAAGTTATCGCACCAGCTGTCGCCTCGCCCCCAATTAGAATGCGTCGCCATCGGGTATGAAGTCGCTCGTCTCAGGAACATCGCGCCACTCCCGAAGAGCGACTTCCCCGTACGGTCTTGTCGTCCGGAATTATTAGAAAGTTGGGCGATCATTTATTAACTCGTAATGATGCTCCGCAATTAATTCTCTACTATTCTCAGAATTAATAACTCGAATGTTTCGGAATATCGAAAGATTCGATGCACTAACTCGCGTACATGAACAGCAATCGTACGAAGTTAAGCGCATATTGCGTTGTGAGCGGCGAATGATCACACTTCTGGATCAACCGTGAATCAAAAACTGTGTCGAATCTGCATCTCAGTTTCCGAACTAAATCTGAGTAGCCTCAGTAACTGCTCGGCTCTGAACATTTTGAGAAACTGAACGAACTTGAGAATAAAAATCGAATAAGTGAGTAAGTAAGTAAGTTAATAAGTACGTAAGTAAGTACGTGAGCACGTAAGTACGTTAGTAACTAAGTGTTGCTCCGCACGCGATCATCGTCTTTTATAAGTTCATCCCCACCACAAGATTTTCGTTCCGCCTCCATTGACCCCGGGTTTCGAAGACAGAAAATTCTCCTGACGGATGCAATTCGCCCACATTCCCCCGTCTCTTTTTTTCGACATTTCGTTATCTTTTCCTCGCGTCTACGTTTCTTCCAGACCATGCGTATGTAATTTTTAATCTTATATCGTCTACACTTTTCCAAATGCGTCTCGCCTGAGACACGTGCGCCCTTAAGTAAATAGTCGTTAGACCCTATCTTAATCTATGGGTCAACATCCGGCATCAGTAGTGATTCTTCGATGGACTGTTTATTTCACACATCTTACTCAGGTCCCAGACGACAGACCCGTCTTTTTATACTTCTACCTGGAGTTATCTCCCACCTTCCTTGGTCTTTTAACTTCTAAGAACTCTTTCATATCTTCCCCTCTTCCCACTGAAATTAATTGCGTCAACTCATTTTCGTTTGGTATTAATATGCTTCGTCTCACGTCGATCTTTGTTTCTCTTAATTTAGACTGAAATTATTATATAATTACAATATATAAGCTGATGTCTTGGCAAAAGTTATCAGATTAAGAATTTTCTGTTTAAAACCCACACTTTCCCTATTATCTTCGCTGTTCTTGTAGAGCATACTCATTCGTCAGTACCACTACCATTCGTACTCGAATTAGTTATTCCTTGCAATGCAAAAAAACGGAATTTATTTTTTGTGTTATTCATTGTACCAGGAATAAAACTACCGAAATAAAAGATTGCAATATCTTCTACTTATTTCCACACAATGAGAGAATAACATGTTTTCCGTCAGTCGTTGTAAGTGAAATAAAATAATAACTATGTGTTCATCATTTATGTACGTCAATTAAAAGAATAATTTACTATTCGTCATTCAAGTTCGTCAAATGAATAAATAACTTTTATTCGTAATTGTTTTACGTCAGATAGAAGAATAACTTATTATTCGTCAATCAATGTTTATCGAATAAAATAATAACTTCTTATTCGTTATTTATTGAAGTCAAAAAAATAATAACTCGTTATTCGTCAGACAATGTGCATCAAATAAATTAATATATTTTTATTCGTGATTTTTACTACTTCAAATAATAAATGATTTTTAAAATTATTCATCTTTTATACCCTGAATAAGAATATTGCCAACCCTGAGTCGCGTTATCGCTCGCTCCAGTTGGTGTCTTCAGCCTTGAAATGAATTTGTCGCATCAGGCAGCACGAAAAACCTGTTAGGAGTGATGAATACTCAACAGCGAAAATTTAAATAACTAAATATGAAAAATACAGTTTTATAAATAATAAGTAGATTCTGAGAATTTAAATTGCAAGAAACGGATTTCTTTCTTGTTTTAGAACGAATCATCATCCACTTTGAGTAAGATATCCCCCAGTATTTTCTTCATAATCACCTTATCGATTCAGTTTAAGTACATTTTGATTGCTCGTATCGAGAAAGAACAGAATCATTTGAAAACATATTGATATTCTTTCATAAATTTCTCTCATGTTGATACCTATAATTGTTTTAACTTTTTTCATGTCGTGTTACTTAAAACACTGTTTACCTCGATGAGTATTGACTGTGGTAGCTTCCCAGAGCGTCTCATTTCTTATTAATTATCGTATAACACTTATCTCGAAAGCAGTTATCCAAGACTGAAGAATATAAAATTGAGCATTATATTCCGTTAGAGAATACCAAAATCACACTAGGGTTGGAAAAATAGTTTTGATTCCTTCCGAGTCGTAGCGTTTCGGGAACTTCCTTTTCGTTTCTAGAAGTGTGTTAATCTTATTCAGGGAGGGATTTGGTTTGTTGCTTAGGAGTGACGTTCCCACTGTACTGTCCTGATCATCCCCACCACTGTCAACCACCTGCCGGTGCTCACGCATCGAACTTTTCCACAGCAGTGGGGTGCATGAGGTAAAGGCGCATGCGCTTTGCGAGGGCGCTAGCTGTCTGCGTCTACTACGATGTTAAATGTATCTGGTACACGGAGAATTCTGGTTGATCGATGTTGAAAAGCAGTGGGGGCGACTTCAACTTGAAACTGGAGCCGCTGGCTGGTCCGTTAAATTGCATTTCTTCGTCAATTCATGACTTGAATTTTTAGATCTTTGAACTCCTCAGGAATTTTTTGCGTTGACTGAAAATGAGGTCATCGGCGTAATTGAGTCACAGGTTTAAACAATTGACTGAGGCTTTTAAAGACGTTATATTAACCATAAAATGAAATTAGTATTCTGTTGGAATGTTTTGGATACTGTTTTGAAATATTCACCTTGACATTTATCCAACCTTTGAATGCATCTTCTTTTTTTATCCAGCCACTTCCCGAACAAAATTTCTTGTTTAGTAAGTTGCATTTGTTTGCTATCGCGTCATTCCGATTGTAAGATAACATGATAGCGAGTCACTTAGTAAACGATCTCGTTTTCAGTCAACGTACATATTTCCTAAGGAATTCAAAGATATATGAATGGATGACGCAATAATAAAGACCGGATAATAAAAGAAGAGCAGGTCAGTATCCTCATTATCTTGATTACTTTAGATCACCGAGCATCCATGAGTCCAAAACAATAAGCCTTTTCTTCAAATGGCAACCAGATCACTATTTTTACCTGGTCAAAGTTAAATTTATTCTGTCCACAAACTGAGAAGTTAGAACGACTGGTTTTTCTAAACACTCGATACATTCTATCATCACGTATCACCAAAAGCTAAATTGGGACCACCGTCTATAGTTCGCAGAAATGCCATACTTCGTTTTTATGGGTAATAAAAACGTTACGAACGCAGTAAAATACATGATTGAAAATTAGATAGAAATAATATAAAGGGAATAAAATGCAAAACAAGCACATTAAGTTAAACGTCTCCTCTATACTCATAGAAATCTGTAAATCCTGGTAATACATTAATGCATCATTATAATTTAACCATTATGGTTAAAGTTCGAACGTAGTTTTTGTAAAATCTCCCAACAATACACAACAAAATGTATTTCACTTTCATAATAAAATATTATGAAAAAGATATATTTATTATTGATAATTATTATTTTCATAATAAATTATTGTGCACATAACATTATTAATGAAACAAATGGGACTAATAAAAGGAATAAATTAATTTGATGATAGAGTTTTTAAATATGGCAATTATCTGAATTGGATTTAAGAACAGGTCTTTGTACTTTGTGAACGCCATTTACAAACATGAAATGTGGTACAAAGATGTATGATCATTGATCTTTCTCGTGATAGTGAGATGCTCCATTTTTTTGAGACGCATTATTGGATCCAATGGATTGTTTACTTGTATGATCTTCTTTGAACAAAATCATATTTTATAGAGCGTTCTTATGACATGCGTTTGATATTTTATGTAGTTGGGAAGACCTTTTGCAATTGCCTCATAGTCAGGATTCTCACATTGTACCGTCCCTTAGGTCACTTCCAAAAAGTTGTGTTGGGTGGAGTGTAACATATAGAATGACTCGCATTGCTCGCTGGGGTTTTACCTCCAGACCCCCAATTAAGGGACTGCGTCCTTGGTAAGGTGTTTTATTACCTTAACTTAATAAAATGTTTTTATTAATAATCCGTTTGATTCAGAATATATTCAGTCCTCTATCTCAAATGTATGTTTTTCATTACCACAACAGTCTGATGAATTAAGAATTACGAAATTTGTGTACAACACGTTCACTTCCTTTTCGGAGCTAACATTATTCAATATATTTATTTTTGTATACAACTTTTAGAAGTAGTGTGATGTACAAATAACATCTAAATATTGATCAGTATACTAAGAAAACTAGGTGAAATTCGATAAACATAATAAAAATATTTCCTTACGTCACTGTAATATGCCCTATACTTCGAAAGAAGCGCAGAAATAATTTTCAAAATGTACATAACATATTTTTTCGAATAATTTTATGTAGACAAAACTAAATAAAAATTAACCAGCACTCGCGATCGGGCTTGAACACACGACCTCCTGATGTCTACTTTTACTCCTTTCCCCTAGATCACGTGATCCGTCAAGAAGACAAAATGTCTCATGTTAAATAGAGTTTTAGAACGCAATAGCAATTAGCATAAAATTATATTGCCTGATATAGTAATACAATACTTCTTTTTCCTACTTTATACATTCAATCAACTAGTGTTCGGTAACTTACATTAGGTAATAAAGTCAATTAACGGAAAACTTTAAATGAAAGAAACAATTGAATGTTTGAAACTTATAACATTCTAAAATTCTAAACCTTAGAAGCGTTTTGAAACATATATGCAATGTATATATAATCATTCCTTGCATAATAGGGCAATTTTTATATCTGATATAGGTTATTAAACATTTATTGGAACCGAATGCGTTAAATTAATACGAAACATAAGTTACGAAATCACGTCATGGGAGGCGTATATCGTAACTTCGATTTACGACTTATTTCCAAAAAAAGAAAGCATTTTTGAGAGAAATGTTTCGTACAAAAAATTAAAATTAAATTATTTTTCTGTATTTCATAGCCTTTTTCATTTTCACTTCTTCAATACAACGCAAAATGTAAGTAATGTATAATTTAAGTAACGCGTCTGATAAAATTTTACTATCTTCAATATTTAATACGTTCTTGAAATGTAATAACACAAAAAATAGAAGTAATCATTGTCGTGAGACATTATTCTTCTTCCCATATGTCGAATTACAGAACGTTTCAACAACTGTAAGTCAACCGAATCGTGAGTTGATTTTAACGCAATAAATCTCGAATTCCGCCGTCAGCACAGCGCCAGCCCGCATGGCATCCATAGATCTTTAGTTTGTGTATTTCGATGGTGTAGTAATTCCATGTTATCTTATGGCGTATCTTCATCCCCCCAAAAATGTACTTCAAAATTCTGATACATCAATTACACGGGGGACTTTATATATTTAGGGATTTGAGTTTTATTTTGCCTGAGAATACAGATCACTGATAACTCTCGTATTATTTCCTTTCTCTTAACGAATGTGATCTTCGCTTAGTTTCCAAAGACCTCGTTATCCATCTCTATTGCAAAGAAGTTGAGTAGTTCGATATTTTTCAGACGTCGGTCAATCGTTGTTTTCTTTTTATGCTGGAAAAACTGGGGTTTTTCTTTCCACCAGTGAGCACTTATCTCCAGCATGGGGTTGTGTCACAGTATCACCGGAGCAGGTCAGGGGGGTGAGATACGAGCTTTGGGAGTGGAGACGGGTAGTAGGGAATGGCATTTCTGTGGTCAGAGCAAAAAGTCCCGAGTTCGAGTCTTATTAACCTGGCTGTGGATGATGCAGCCTATCCTCCACGAGTACGTACTCAGCAATTTATAGGTTGAATTCAGCGCTAAATATCCAACAATGTCATCATCATTTTACTCAAATGATTTGCTTGCGTGACACACAAATGAAAATTCCTAATAACTCATAAATACGTTAAATCCATGATTGCAAATAATGACATTTATGCATGAAGTTATCCGAAACAATTCGAACACAGAACAAACAAATAATTGGATGATTCTACAGAAATGGAGAAATTTACGGCACACAAAGGAGGGAGTCCATGAACAAGCACTTCATGTTTTCAGCAGATCCAACGCGTGTACACAAAACAACTGAGGTTACAATGGTTTCGGTGGAAATCCACAGAGTTGCCACCACATCAACCGGTCCTGTAGACTATCTTCACCTTGACAGATGTAAATTTAAAAAATTACAAAGGAATAGGACATGAAATGAGAAAGGAGTGAGGAAACAGTCGAAAATAAATTATTATCCGTGTCATGCACATTGAATCTAATGATGTAAAATGACATAATTAATTTGTATCAATTTGTTGTGCTAGGAAAAAACATTTTAAAAATTGAAAAAATCTAAACATAACAGGATAGGGTGTTTTGGACATTTGTTTCTCCATTTCTGCAGAATAACCCAATTATATTTTCTGCATATTCTGCTAGATCTGCAGTAACACTAATGGCAAAGACTAAGCTAAACTGTTCATAATTCAAACCCTTAAATGACAATCCCCTCGAATAAAAAATAACAATACTACTTAGAACTAACACAGATTCGTGTTTGTATTTTCCACTCTAACAAAAGATGTTTAGTTATCGACTGCGACTTACCACGTCATAGTTCTGTGGTAGCGTTTTCAGCCATTATGCTGACTCGCTGTCGAGGAAATATAATGACCTCGTCGGAATACAGTTGGTTTATCCTTCAGTTGCGTGGTCTCCGGTCCGTCACTAAGTCCCAAGTGGTCACTGCTTTGACGCTTGCTCGCATCGCATCTGCTTTCCCCTGGGCCGCCACTCAACTGTATCCCGCTTTGCTCCGCCTACAGCTAAGGGCCAGCCCAAACCACAGCGGGATGCGGGAGCGGTGGCGGCAGGCAATGGTAACACCGGTTCGGAACGATTCTCCTGACCGCCAGAGACGTCGTGGAATGCTGCTGCCACATCATTCCGAGCATTAAAAATCGGTGCTCTTGAGGGCTCACACATTCAATTCACATATTTTCATTTTCACTAATATTTAACATATATATTCGCATAATTTCATTTTTAAACTGTCTAATAAATTCTCCTCTGTACTCATTCAATAAGACGTTAAATCAAGTGCGGTTTGACCTTAATTACTTTTTATCGTTTAGGAATTTTGATCAGAGTATTCGACGTCATCTTTCATACTGACGCACCACACCTCTGCAACATGATAATAGAACTAAGTGTTTAGGTATATTTATCCCAGAACAGATGCTAAAACTAGCAGTAGTGCTGCATAGAAACACAAATATCTCGCGAAAACCGTTTATTTACCAAACGATTCCCGTCAATTATAAATATGAGTGCAGATCTGTGCTAAGGAGGGTTCCGCAAGTGTTATGGTGTTTTAAGGTCTAATACAATCATTATTAGCATCACTTTATCTCTCCAATATTTACGCAATATTATGTTCTCATGATCAAAATGATTTTCATACTGTAAATATAATATTATGATTGTTAATGTAGGTTACTGATGATAAGAAAATGTTTCTTACCATATTTCAAATTTTCTTTGCCAAAAAAGAATTAAATCGCGATTCATACAACAATTTGTTATCTGAGTGTTTTCTATTCATTTACTTCAAGCCCACCTCCCCTAGATTATGAAAAGTTTCGATGTTTTTCTCGTCATGGCTAACTTAAGGACCACGGTATTGAGCTCTAGCGAGGTCGAATTCTAGGTGGGGTAACCTACTAGACACTATTGAAGAAAAAGAATTTTTGATTTTTAATGTGCTAAATCGGTCATTTAGCCCACTGTGCAATGCTCTGATTTATGTAACTTTACATTATTTTCGGCAACGGCACTAGTGCAGTTATGTTGATAGCTTAAAATATGCTCTACCTGGTCCCGCGTAACTACAATAAGAGAATGCAAAAATTAAATAATGGAAAGCTGAGCGAAAAATACGATTTTAGTGTGCGAAAAGTAGGATTTCTCTATACTTTTGCCAATATAAAAACACATTTTTACTTCCTCCCTATCCCTGCAATCGTTGACTGCAGCACAAAAATGTATATGACAATTTTCGTTCAGAATCTAATGTTGATTAATATGATACACTTCAAACCTTTAGCTAGGAGTCTTCGAGATATTTGCAAAAAACTGTTGAAAAAGACAATTTCACCCTTTTTCCACCCCCACCTCCCGAAATCCGACGTTCTACGTGGTGTAACTTTTCATCACTTACTAAGAGGTGTAGAACAATTTGGTATGGAATACAATTTTTCTCTTTGAATGTTTGGGTTTAACGTTCATTTCACTGTACTATACGTGCTCCACCCGTGTTTGTGAACTGGTGCTGTGCGTATTTTCCGTGTTTTGTTCTTGTTATTATAACCTATGTGTGTATGATCCAATGCCATCGCAACAGGGAAGAATTTACCAATTTTAATAAAAACTAACCATGTGTATTATTCTGGATCGTGATATGTAGTCGGCTTTCGGAATATTTGTGAACACTGCAAATGTACGTATCTAAAAACAGATTTTTCGATTTTTTACTCGGAGAGTAGAAATGTTTTTAGAAGTTAGTTGCTGGTGTTAACGACACGATATACTACTTTCGGTATATTTCACGAATTAATTGATATATCTCTGTTCTTGCACATAACAAAAGTTAAATGAATTACCTAAAAATCATTTTCTGCGAAGTTCTTCTGCCAAGGTTACATAGTTGTTAATTTCAAGAGCATAGGTTTTCTGAAAGTTATTGTTCAGGGGCGCAGCTACGTCCGGTACACTTGTTTCCTTATGCATTTCCTCTATTATGATATCAAGTCGGTTGCGTTTATAGTTCGATCTGTTTATTATTATTATTATTATTATTATTATTATTATTATTATTATTATTATT
>NNCF01126722.1:0-15137 GCA_002313205.1 Laupala kohalensis | reverse complement strand
TCTAAAGGTGTCCTATCTGGTTAAAATTTCTAATCCCAGGTTGCTACCCGCTCTCTAAAGGTTTAGATGCACTTCCTGAAAGTGTGGGCTTTCCAAAAAAAATAAGTAAAAAAAATTAAGTACAACTATACGACTGGAACTGTGACAACACGGTTAATATTTTCTCTTTATACACTATGTCGAGTTACGATGGCTCATGTTCGTGTAGTACTTCCGTCCGCATTGTTACGTTCACGTTCTATCCAGTGGTTGTTCATTCTTCCGCCACGGGCTGGTGACATTCAACAATGTTCTACCAATGTTAATAGATTATACTGATCAAATAGTGAGAGAGTGCTCTCAAATTAATATAATTTATGTGGCAGATTTTTATTTATCTCTATTCATCATGACAGCAGTGCTTATGAGAACTTTCGTTCGACAACAAATGCTGCAGCATCGCAAAGCGTTGCCGAGCAGCGATCCGCTAAAACACAACCGTTATTCATAACTCCTGGACCTCCGAAGACGACTCTTCTCACGAGCGTATCATCTGTCATTCTCATCGACACCCACTCTCACAACCATAATGACACCACCAGCAACGTCACTACAACTTTCTCGTACTGGGTGTGGCACGTTGTGCGTTGCTAAATCGTTTCTACAAATATACTGCAGAACTAATTACCGATTAAAAATCGTTCAAATGCGTCGACGTCTTTGAAAATCATAAACGCTTTTTCGCGACTAGAAACTCATTCTCGTGGGATTTTAGGGGGGGGGCATGACCCCGTTGACCTCCCCTTCTTGTATCCGCGCTTGTGTATATCTGCACCATTTATGCAAGTGTTTGTTACATTTATCCATTCTTCATTATTTTCAGTGATTTGTTCACACATCTCTTCTCTATAAACGCACATCCGTTTCAAGATAATCTCATGTCACTGCTGAAGAGTACCTCTATATGTCGAGGACTCGTTTAGCCAGTTAAATCCGTCCACAGTTGAAAGCAGTGTGTAGAAAATGACTCTTCTGTTTTCATTCCGCATAAAGTTTGATTTTCAAAAATTAAGCCGCGTCCTTCAGTTTTCTATTACCCATATTCTGTTCTCTCTGCGTTTTGGGGTGGCATATAGTTCAAAACGGAACTCGAATCGTGTTATCCATTTCATCCGCTGGGTGCGCACTAGCGCAGGGCATGTTCGTCACTACTACGCCTCAGTTTTCTCGCATCCTGAGGAGTGCACCACGTTGAACACCTTTCCTGCGCATGGCCACTTTAAGCTCGGTCTCCACATCGCATTGCCAACGGTCGGTACGTCGGATCGAAGGCAATGCAGCATATACATTTAAATGGGACGTTCTCCACATTCAGCGTTGCGTATTTCCCCCGCCCGTTGGTCATTTCCACAGTCGTCCTGCTGCGTTGGCTACGGGCTGCACGTCGTGAAGAAATGAGGGTTAACACAAACTTTCTTATGGCGTAGACCCTACATTGCAGACATGCCGCGCGGGCCCGCGCGACCTTGAGCGTGGCCACCGGGATCTCCTTTTCACGAAGACTGCGCCTTAAGTCGCTGCCTAGACATTTAAACCAATCAGAATGAAAGAACAGGAGTGAAGTGAGAAGCCCGCCTATTCAAATGCTTTTTTATTCATCTGGGACTTAATTGAATGATTTATTTCATTTTTATTAAGGAAACAATTTCGTAATTTTGTCAAAATTAGATGTGGACAATTTTCTGGCTTTGAAGAATTTACCTTTTCGGCCCTTAGCATTTTATAGTGAATTAATTAATAATGAATGAGAAATGCGCTGTTCCTTAATACTATTTAAATGTTCAATTATTTTCCTTATAAAACCAAATTTATTAATTTACCTTTGCTATTTATATTTGTCTTTAAAGAAGACATTTTTTTATCATTTTCGCACTGGGACTAAATTTATCATAAATTTGATACGATTATACATATTTCATTTACCAAATTCTGAATTGTTATATGCGTGGACAGGTTAATTAAAAAATTTTAATCGTTATGTAGACAGTACCTTTGCGAGACGTTGTTGCTATAATTCCTTAAAAATATATTTTGAAAGAAGGTACGGTTTTACAGAAGACATCGATTACTGTGTATTATGCAAATAAATAAAAACTGAAAAAGAAAACGTGAATAATATTGTTAAAATGATATTACTTATTTCAAATGTACTCTTTGAAATAATTTGAAACCTTTCAACTCATTTCGGAATTAATAAAACGGATCTTTTTATTACAGAAGTCCGTTTTCCAAATAATATTACATATAACTTTAAAATATCATCCAATTAATTACATTGATGGAATTTAATCATATAAGAATTCACTGTTGTAAAACGTTGAGAAAACTAAAGTTAACTGTACTCCTAGAAAGAAAATCATTAGTAATAATATATAGTTGATTTGAAGGCATAAAAATTAAACCCACTGCGACATTTTTTTCATTTCATTACTTTGGTCCAATCAAACAAGTCATTTTAGAGAATTTTTTTCTCTAAAATGACTAGTTTGATTGGACCAAAGTGAACTAAATCCATCTAAAACTTGAACTACACTTCCTTCTCCAATATTTTCATTTACATTTTTCCTCATGGGAAAACTTTTTAGTGTCAATTGGAACATTTACGTTCATCTATATGAAATAATATTTCATGGTTTGAAAATTAATTACAATGTTATTTTAATGAACACCTTTAGTCTCTGACGTATATGTTCTTTACTTGCGAGAAATTTTAATTTTTTTTTACTTCCTTCAGGGAACAAAATCGCTGGTTGAAATGAGCCGCGACTGTGCAGCAGTCTCGCCTCTGCTGACATCTCGGTGGGCTAGCAACGGTTGTGAGGGTACGGGTGAAAAGTTTCAAGGCTTTGTTGCTTTTCCGACGTACCGGCCGTTTGCAACCCGTAGTAGAGCCTTAGTAGCTGCGATTTAGGGATAACCTAGACCGATACCTACTGATACTACAGGTCTCACAACTGAAATGGTGACGTAAGCACATGCAGTCCATTCATATCAGGGTTCTCTCACTCTGGATAGTTAGTTTTTTCTATACCTACTCGTTTAAATAGATAACGATAGTATATTACATTCTTTGATTTATCATTAAATGGTACTATTATTACATATTTTCGAGTTTACTTTTCGGATCAATATAATCACGATGCGACTCATGAAGAAATGTGACAAAATGGCAGGGTACATGAAAACGTTTTTTCGAGGTTATTTCTCGCACTGCAGACGTTTGTAAGCAATAGATAACTTGAGAATTAATAAAATATTTATTTTATTGCATCATACAAAATAATTTCCAAAAATTAATATTACTTTTTTCAGTGGACAACTTCCTGCTTTTTCCACACTTCTTAAAGGAGTCATTTTTATATAAATAAATCAAACTATATTTCTATAAAATTATATTTGAAAACTTTTTGAAATTAATTTTGCCTACGATATCATGCAAAATATTTTACTGTTGATATTGAGCATTAAATAATATAGTCTTGCTAAAAGCGTTGTACACCAGCGTCCTTACCGGCCGGGTAACACAACTCGGATAACTTATTCGTCTTTCACCACGCATTGTAGGTGAATAGCTCCGCTACCGGAGAGATAATTTTAATCATTAGATAGGTGAGCGGATAAACATTATCAGGGCGAGTGAACTTCAAATATGGAGGACGTGGAGGTCGCCAAAAACTTTATTATATTAAAATATTACTTACTCGTGGAATGACACACCGGAATCCTTGGCGCCTTTACTCTTGCAATTATCCGCAAAACAAAACTGAGGCATTTTATCACTGGCACTAAAGCATTTATACGTATTTCAATTTCTGTATTTAAAGCAGAACAACATGTACCTTGAATTTTTGCGTCCATTCACTGCGCAGGATTGCTCTAGACGTGGGTAAAAATATCGATATATCAGAATATCGATATTTTTATAAAAAATGTAATTTAAATTTTTTTAAGTATCTTGCGTGTATCCGAACTTGTTAAAAAGAAAGTTTCTTGTTTACTAATTTGTACTGACAACTCTAAGTACGAATGATTTTATACGCAATTTGTCAGAATGGAGCACAGCATTTGAACTCTTATATACTACGTGATGTTAGGCGAAAATCTGTTACTGTAAAGTTCTGGGTAGATAGTGGGCATTTTACTCCTGTTTTGTCTGATATCGCACAAAAGTACATAATGTGTCAAGCCTCTTCCATATCATCCGACAGAGTAGCGTCCACTGTCAACTTAGTGTTACCAGACAGGGGAGCATGTAAAACAAAGAGTTCTCTTAATAACCATTTCTGACGAATATTGGTTTGGTTTGTTTAATTTGAAATAAATGTCGTTATTTTAAAAATAAGAAAGCTATCTTGTTTTATGGCACTTTGCTTGAAATTGTATTATATTTTTAAATTAATAAATATTTTTATTTCACGCTGTTAGTTATTTTACTATATTAGATAAAATATCATTGAAACAGAGCAATCATAAATATGTATTTCCTGATATTTTTGTAATTTTCATTACAATTTTTGTATTCATCGGTATTGGGAATATCGATCGATGTATCAAAATATCGATATTTTTGTCTCGATAATATCGATAGTTTCTGTAAATATTGTTACTATATTTATTGATATTCTTAACACCTTACCCATTCCTACACTCTATAGGGATCGTTACACTGTGCCTAGGGGTACCCTATTTCCCCCCGAAATAATACGCTTGTGCGTTGTACATTTACTTTATTCGATAAGTACACCTGGCCGATGCGTCCAGCATGCCTCCTCGGAACCAACTGCTCTCAACTGGCGGCACCGCGTTTCAGGCAGGCGAAACAAAGCCATCCCTATGGTCCCGTTAGTGAAAGGCAGGGGATGGGGGCGCGCCTTCGCCTGGCAGGCGCGACAGAGCGCTTCCTCGTGGCGAGGCCGCCCCCCCCCCCCGCGGAGAGGCGGAGCCTAGCCGGGCTGGAAGAAAACCGGGAAGCGTACGTGGCGGCCGGCGCGCGTACGTCGCGTTATGGCGTCGTCGGCGCTAGCAGAGCGCGACTGCGGCCCGGGGCGACCTTCGGAATCTCTCAGAGCGCCTCGGTTGTGGGTGGCGCCGGTGGGGGCGCCGGAGTCGCCACAACCTGGAGCAGCGCCGGAACCTGGGTGCCGCCGTCTGGGACGGCGCTGGGGGCGCTTGAGGCGGCGCCGCGGGTGACGGCGCTGGGGACGTCGGTCACGGGCAGGTAGGCCGGCTTCACGCGGACAATGGATACGCGGGAGGGTTTCCCGCGGAGTTGCAGCGTGACTGTCTTGTCGTCGCGCTGCAGGACCGCGTGTGGCCCGGTGTAGGGTGGCGTCAGCGCACCACGCACGGTGTCGTCTCGGAGGAAAACGTGCGTGCTCTGCGCCAGGTCCGGGAAGACGAATGACGCCGGCCGCGCGTGGCGTGCAGCCGGCGTGGGACGGAGACGGGCGATCTGCTCCCGTACCTGCGTGAGGACGCAGGTGGCGTCAGCCGATGGGCTGGAGTCCATTGGCGCGGCGAGCAGTTCGCCGGGAAGGCGCATCGGCTCGCTGTATACTAGCTCGGCGGCGGACGCTCCGATGTCCTCCTTGAGCGTATTGCGGAGCTCGAGGAGTACCCATGGGAGGGCCGTGAGCCAGGCCTCGCCCTGATGGCACATTAAACCCGCCTTCAGTGTACGGTGGAAACGCTCCACCATACCCGATGCCTGGGGATGGTAGGCGGGATGCGGTGTTTCTCCGTGCCGCAAAGCGTGAGGATGTGGCGGAAAAGCTGCGACTCAAACTGGCGACCTTGGTCACAAATCAGTCGCCGCGGTGCGCCAAATCTCGCCACGCAGCCGATGAGGAAGGCCCGGACGACGCTCTCGGAGGTGATGTCCGCGAGCGGGTACGCCTCCGGCCAGCGTGTGAACCTGTCAACTACTGTCAGCAGGTAGCGAAATCCGGAGGAAGGGGGAAGCGGGCCGACGATGTCCACATGGACATGCTCGAATCGCGCGGACGGCGTGGCGAAGGTGCTTAGCGGGGCGTTGACGTGGCGCGTCACCTTTGCGCGCTGGCAGGGCTCGCATGCGCGGGCCCAGTCGCGGCAGTCCTTGCGTAAGGGCCTGGGGCCCAGTTGTGTATTATTTGTGTATTATTTTCTGACTACTCACTGAGAGGACGGCGTAGTGTTGCGCTGTCGTCCTCTGTTTTGGCGTGTTTAGACTATTAGGCAAACACGAGGCCAGCGAGTGTTAACTCCGCATAGAGATTGGCCATTAAACAAAAGAGCTCTACCTGCGTCCACGACGCCCATGGCCGGACCGGAGGGGTCGTCTTCCCTTGTGGAGGAGGGTTCTTCTGGACCAATGGTAGTCCAAAGAGAGAACGAGATAATCCTAAGTCTCAAAAGATCTATAGAGGAAATTGAAGCGATACTGGTGACAAAGAGCAAAGACAGTAGATTGTTAGTTGAGGATCTGCGGACCATCTTGGCCGAGCTGGGTAAGTCAAAGCTTGCTTTGGCGACGCTCAGCGAGGTCACGCCGTCGATCCAAGACAGGATCGTGAGTGAGCTGGTCGCGGGAGTGGTGGAGGGAATCGCCAGGCGGTTCCCAAAGCTACATCCACGTCTGTGCCACAACACCCGGTACAGGTGGGCCAGGCCATTAGCTTTACTGAGGTGGTGTGGCAGGGAGAAGCGAAGGCAGTCGTGAGGCTGCCCAAGCAGAACCCTGTCTTACTACTGAAGGCGAAACAGCGAAAGAAAATCTCCTCTGTGGCAGAAGTAAGAGCCGAGGTGACGAAGGGTCTCGGCGACAAAAGGGTTCGGGTCTCTCGATGCCGTCTCGCTCCTAACGGAGTGGTTATTGAGAACCCGTCCCCCGATGACATCCAAGCGATCAGGAAGGCTGTTGAGGGCTCCAGCTTGCTGGAGCCGGAGGCCGTCCGCAAGAGAAACCCGAAGGTCATCTTAATCGGTGTCCGAAAGGGAGTATCTGAGGACCTGGTTAAGCGGGAAATCGCTGAGACCACGAGTGCCTCGAAAACTGAGGTTGCCCAGGTCTTCGTGCGCACCAGGCTGGGGCGAGGTGATGCATCGAGGAACTGGGTAGTACAGATGCCCCCTCGACTTTGGAGGGCGATGCTCGAACAGGGTCGCCTGTACGTGGAGTGGTCCTCGTACAGAATCGACTGGTACGAGACGCCCATACGTTGTTTTCGTTGCCAAAGATATGGCCAACTGGGTGCCCACTGCCGACGGCAGACGGAAGTCTGTGGCAAGTGTGGTGCCGATGGACATAGGCGCGAACAATGTAAGCAGCATGAGATCTGCTGCGGTTCCTGCAGGCAGTTTGGAAAGAGAGCTGATCATCCAGTTGGTGATAAGCGGTTGTGTCCGGAGTATTCCCGGGCGGTAGAGTTGCTTAGGCAGCAAAACGCCTATGAGTAGTCCGGTCGTGGCCCAACTTAACGCGCGCAAGATTGTGGCAGCCATGGGGAATCTTGAAAAGTTTGTGTACGAATGCGGTATCGATGTAGTGTTGATACAAGAACCGTACACGGTAGGAAACAAGGTTGCTTGCATCCCGACGTCCTATCGAGTTACACAGCTTAGTACAGATAAACCTTGTGCTGCCATCCTTGTGTGCAACCCTGGATTAGACGTTCTCAAGCTCGTCCAGTTCACAACACGTTACGTGGCCGTGTGTCAGATGGTGTGGAACGGACGATAGTCATACTTCGTGTCAGCGTATATTCCTCCTCATCCGTATCCTTCGGGTCCTCTGCTGGAGCATCTACATTTGGTGCTACGGCAACTCCGCGGGCATGTAGTCCATGTAGGTATGGACGCCAATGCCAAATCCCATCTATGGCATAGCGGAGTTGAGGATTCCAGAGGGGGTGAATTGGAGGAACTTATTGCTAGACACAACCTGCAGGTCTTGTTTGACTACGTTCGTCGGTCCGATGGGTGAGTCGAACATTGATGTCTCATTGGCAACCTCGGTGGGTGGACACGACAGTATCGTGGATTGGAGAATCGATGACTACTATACTGGATCAGACCACCGGATCCTTAGATGGAAATGTTGTTCGTTGTGCCGGTACGATCTCCACACTTCAGGGGCAACTCTGGAGGACGAGCCACTACATCGTCTCAAGCTTGGAAGTGCTGACTGGGAGAAATTCAACATGTCTTTGAGCAGGGAGCTGCGAGGAGTAGATGAGCGAGCCTCCTGCGAATCAGTCGCTCTTAGCGTAAATGATGCGATTCTGGAGGCGGCCAAGGAAGCAATTCCTTTTGGTCCGCCAAGGAGGAAAGTGGTGAGTTGGTGGAGGGACTGGTTGACGAAAGGCAGTGTACGTCTACGTAAAGCAAGACGAACCTTACAAGCTGCTAAGCGAAGGGGTATGCCGACGGAGGACCTTGAGGAAACTTTCCGAGAGGCCCGAAGAAGGTATACCTCCGACGTGAAGAAGGCTAAGAGGAAGTCGTGGGAGGAGTACGTAGAGAGTATGTCGAGTCACGACTGCTGGGAAACACCCTACAAGATCGCAGTTGAAAAGGTGCGCATCCCATTCGCTATGAGATCTTTGCGGATGGTATGTGATGGCGAGCAATCGTCATTACATACTGTAGGGTATCAGTGGACCGCGACTCTGCTGCTCGATACGTTGCTTCCAAGCGATGACATCGCCTCTGAAGACGAATCCCATCTTGTCGTCAGAGAGGGTTTGCTCGAGCGTTACGTTAGTGATAATGTAATCAGCTTCTCCGTGGATGAGGTTCGGGATTCCGTGGCCAAACTAAATCTCAAAAAGGCCCCGGGAAATGATCGAATCTCGCCGTCCATGATTAAAAATGCATCTGTTTTGCTTGTCGGTCCACTCACTAGACTTTTCAATCGTTGCCTCGATGATGGTGTCTTCCCACAAATCTGGAAGAACGTGATCGTGTCATTGATGAATAAGAACTGCAGCAAGCCGGAGGATGATCCGAAGGCTTATAGACCGAAATGCCTCCTCCCAGTGGTGGGTAAGCTGCTGAAGTGGTTAATGGTTGATAAGTTGAAGAGGTGCTTCGAGGAGGGCTGTGGGCTGTCTGACACCCAGTATGGTTTCAGGGCTAGGCGTTCCACAGAAGATGCCGTACAGAGGTTGGTTCAACTAACATCTAAGAACCAACATAAACATGTAGTCGTGATCTTTGTCGATATATCAGGAGCTTTTGATAACGCATGGTGGCCCATCATGCTTGCCAGACTAAGGGAAGTGGGTTGCCCACAGAACTTATATGGCTTGTATGAGAGCTATTTCTGTGATCGTGAGGGAGGGGTGTCTCATGGAGGAGTCCTGTTTTCGAAGATACTGACCAAAGGTTGCCCTCAGGTATCTAATTCAGGTCCGGTGATGTGGAACCTCGTGATGGATCCGCTCCTTCGGGAGTTGTCATCACGAGGATTCAAGGACGTCGCTTATGCCGATGATCTGGCATTGGTTATTGAGGGCAGTAGCCGGAGGGAAGTGGAGGAAGCAGGGGAATCTTCACTAGCCGTCGTTTCTGATTGGTGCCGCAGAAACAAGTTACTTGTTTCTGAGAGTAAAACATCGCTCATGGTCATGAGGCGATCACATGCAAATCGCCCTCCGCTGATCAGGCTAAATAATAGATCGATTGGTGTGATGAAATCTCAGAAATACCTAGGAGTCACTTTGGACTGTAAGCTGAACTTTCTCGAGCATGTAGAGACCGTTACAGCTAAGGCCAAAAACGTTTTCTATAAGCTCATGAGACTATCGACAAGGAAGCGACTCATAAGCCGCAGGGCCCTGACGACCATCTATCGGGGCGCATTCCTGCCAATAATCCTGTACTGCGCATCGGTGTGGGCGCACCGAGCTCGTTTGACTATGTGTGGCAGGTTGCTACAGAGTGCGCAAAGAGCATCCTTGATAGCTATATCGGGAGCATATAGAACAGCTCCCACTGTCAGGCTTCAAGTCCTGACAGGGTTACTGCCACTTGACCTTGAGGTAATCAAGGCAGGGGCAAGATATTATGCTAGAAAGGGGCTGCCGTACATGTTGGACGATGTCTCGTACAGTCCGGGCCATGCCATTACGGTGTCTGACAAAGCCTACATTACCAAAGAAGTTCTCAGGATTTGGCAAGCTCGCTGGCAGGCGGAGGTTGGTGAAGACCCATATAGGGAGATNGAAGTTGTTTTCGCCGGGAAAACGAAGTTCTCCCCGTCCCGTGAACTGGTCCATCTGCTTTGTGGACATGGACCGTTCCGGGGCAAACTGTATGATCTGGGTCTAGCCGTCTCTCCGTTCTGTGATTGCGGCGAGCCGGATACAGCAGAGCACGCACTCTACGCCTGCGAGAGGCATTCGTGGGCTAGAGAAGAGATAGAGGAAAGTTATGGAGTTGTCCTAGAGCCAAGGGTAATATCCGCGGCTCTAGGAAATGAAGATGCCCTGAGACTGTTGGAAGTCTTTGCCGGCAGAGTCATTCGGGATCGTAGACTGATCTAAGTCTTGAGCCGTAGGGGGTTTTCCGGGCGACCGGAGTTCCCAGTGTACTTGTGTTTCCTCTGTTATTAGTAAGCCTTCTGTCGAGTCCCAGAGATCGAGAAGCGCTGAAATGTTTTTTGGTACCCCCGAATGCTCAGAATGGAGATTGGTCGCGGTGGGTGAGGATTTCATCCTCACCTTGCACGGTCGCGATGTCTCGTTGGCGACGACCGGCAGTAGGTTGGTTCCGACCTCTGCGGTGGAGGGCATACGTGAGATCTGCTCCAAGAGCAGCGACTACGAGTCAGGGAGAGCACTTGTGCTCGACCTGATTAGTGGCGCTGCTTGCTCTGAGGAGGAAGAGTCTAGTTCTGAGGGAGCGCACACTGACTCTGAATCCAAAATGAAGGATGCAACTCGCCGTGTACGCTTCTCTCAGGAGGTCACGGTGATCCTTCCTTGTACTTGTACACCTGAGTACAACCAGAGTGGAGTTTCTTCTGGGGAGGAAGAGTTCTCCGAGTCAAACTCGATCGATGACGACTCCACATTCACGTTCGTTGATGGGAAGTCGACGGCCAACACCTGGGTCCTTGATCTTGACCCAGGGTACGTGGCCGAAAACCTACCGGAGAGCGTGGGTGACCAGGGAACACCTCGTTCCTCGCGTATATGCGGAATGACCAATTCTCTCTTTGGAGGCATTTCATCTCGCCTCCATTCATATGCGGAGGCATCACATCCTGCCTCTGCTGGTGTTGCGGGCTGTGCTTCGCACCACCTTCGGGAGTTATAGAAGAAGATGTCGGGGACTGGACAGAAGAGGCCTGTTCATCCATCACGACACCATTGGATGCATCTCCGGAGGGGGTGTACTCTGGCCTTCGCACTTCTTACATTCTTGCAAGGCTGGAGGAAACCCCCATGCTGGAAGCTGCACTCCAATTTCTTGTGCAGGTTCTGGCGCCCGGAGGTAACAGGTTATTATTCCGGTTCCCGAAGGAGATCCTGGCGATGCAGCTGATGGTGGCTGGCGTACCATCAGATCCGGCCGTGCTGCATCGCTACGTCCAGGAGATCTTCCGAAGGATGGGCGTGGAATACAACCTCCAGAGCATAGCCGCACACTACAAGAGAGTATTGGGAGTCTTGCGTAGCGTGCCTGGGAACTCTTTGGAAATGGTGGTCGTCCAGGGGTAGACTTCCTTACCTCAACTTCCATAACGGACGACCAGTAATACCTCAGGTTCTCACTTCAGAGGAGTATGACCTAGCTTGAGAATGGGCTCGATTACGATCAATGGAAATTAATTCTGTATATAAAATTGTATATATAGTCTGTAAGTTAGTCTGCTCTACAATCTGGAGAATAAAAGTTTGTTAGTTTGTTTGTTTTAAAAGTCTGTATATAATGTCTTGTTTGAAAAATGTTTTGTTTTATCTGTCTGTCTTTTATATTTATTTATGTATTTATGTTTATGCCGTTGGCAGTGGTCTCCGCTAGTGGTGGGTCACCATGCCTCCACGCAGCGGGGACGGTAACTCCTCCATTTGCTGTGGCGAGCCGCAGTAAATGGAGGAGGCTGAATAGTGGTGGTTTTAGTTAGTAGTTTGTATTTTGATTTTTTGTATTTGGACGTTTTGTATTTTTGTAGAGAGGTGTATGAATGATATTTAGTAAGTTATAAGTATGTTTGTAAGTGTGTGAATGTTTTAAAAGGACTCCCCGCAATATGTGCTCCACATGGGCGCGGGGAGTCCTAATGAAATTGTATAAAATGTATGATTGGAACCTCGATGTAAGTTAAATTAAATGAAAAAAAAGTCCTTGCGTAAGGACAACCAGACTAAACGTTTCGCGACAAGGCGGGCAGTTGCTCGTATGCCCGGGTGGTTGAGTCCATGAAGGACCTGAAACGTCCGCCGGCGGAGCGAGGCGGCCGAGAAGGGGCGGTGGCGGCCCGTGGACACGTCACAGAGGAGCGTGGT
Source organism: Laupala kohalensis (assembly GCA_002313205.1). Taxonomy (NCBI): domain Eukaryota; kingdom Metazoa; phylum Arthropoda; class Insecta; order Orthoptera; family Trigonidiidae; genus Laupala; species Laupala kohalensis. The sequence goes on along the minus strand of NNCF01126722.1, from coordinate 2,604 downwards.
GGAAGTGCCCGGGATGTCGACGCGCTGTAGGCGGATTGAAGAGTCTGGGCTGAGGTAGTCCTGAATCTCCTCGTCGCCCACCTGGGCGTCGGCGATGTCCTGGTGCGATGGTTGTTGAACGATGGCCTCTACGGGCGAGAGGCAGTCGGCCACCACGTTGTCGGCGCCGCGGACGTGCTCCACGTCCGTGGTAAACTGCGCGATGAAGGCTAGTTGGTTCACCTGGACGGGAGGGAGTTTGTCCCTGCGTTGTGAGAAAGCGTGGACAAGCGGCTTGTGGTCCGTGTAAATGCGGAAGTGCTGAGCTTCCAGAATGTGGCGGAAATGATGCACTGCCTCGTACACGGCGAGTAGTTCGCGGTAGTAGGCCGGCCACTCGGCCTGTCGACCGCTAATCTTCCGTGAGAAGAATGCGAGGGGCTGCCAGGCGTCGTTGACGTGCTGCTGCAGGCAGGCGCCCACGGCCACGCTCGACGCGTCGGTAAAAAGTCCTAATGGCGCGTTGGGAACCGGGTGTGCGAGGAGTGTGGCCGTCGACAGGCCCTCCTTGCACGTCTCGAATGCGCTCTCGAGCTCCGGTGTCCAGGGCACGGGGTCCTTCCCTTTTAGGTTTCTTCCGGCGAGAGCGTCGTGCAGCGGAGCCTGGAGTTCAGACGCTCGTGGCACGAAGGAACGATAAAAGTTCAGCATTCCGAGAAAGCGACGGAGCCCCTGCGCGGTCTCCGGCCGAGCGTAGTCTCGGAGCGCGGCGACGCGGTCGAGGGGTGGGCGCGTGCCCGCGGCGGACACTGAGTAGCCGAGGAACGTCACTTCGGTGGCTCCGAGAATGCACTTTCCGGTGTTCACCACGACGCCGTACTGCGCGAGGCGCTCGAACAACGCACGCAGGTGCTGGTAGTGTTCCTCGTCGGACCGTGAGAATATGAGGATGTCGTCCAGGTACGGAAAACAGAAGTCCAGTCCCCGCGTCACCTCGTCAATGAACCACTGGAAAGTCTGGCCCGCGTTCCGTAACCCGAACGTCATAAACGGAAACTCGAAGGGTCCGAAAGGCGTCGTGATTGCTGTCTTACACACGTCCCCTTGGTGCACGGGGATCTGGTGGTACGCCTTTTTCAGATCGATCGTCGAGAAGACGGTGCAACCCGCGAGGTCGTGCGTGAAATCGCCGATGTGGCGAACCGGGTACCGATCGGGAATGGTACGCGCGTTTAGGGCGCGGTAGTCCCCGCACGGGCGCCACGCGTCGGCTCCTCCTGGCGAGGTGCAGCGGTGACGACCACGGGCTGTCGGACAATCGCGCGGTCCCAACTCGCACCATCTCATCGAACTCCGACTTAGCGACGGCGAGTTTTTCCGGCGCGAGGCGGCGCGGCGGGCATGACACGGGAGGGCATGACACGAAATGAACAGTCTCATGCCGCACCGCGCGGGGCAGCCCGGGCGGGCGCGTGATGTCTGGGAACTGCGCCAAGGATGCCNATGGCCTTGGCGCTGCACTGCGTCGTCGTGGCGGCGGTCCCCTTCACGGAGAGGCCCGTGGTGAGATCGACGAGCTGCTTCGTGCGACAGGCCGGGGCGAGGTTGTAGTGCGCCAGGAAGTCGGACCCGATGATCACCACGTCGACGTCAGCGATGACGAAACACCACGAGAAGTCGCGGCGGAGACCTAAGTTGAGCGTGAGTCGCAGGGGGCCGTATGTTTTGATACGGGTCTCGTTGACGGCCCCAAGCTCGAACGTAGTCGCCGTGCGGCGGCCTGGAAGGAGGCGTCGCGGGAAACAACACAAGTCCGAGCCACTGTCGATGAGGAACTTGTGCTTGCTGTTCTTTTCCACGATGAAGATGCGACTGCCTCCCGTCGGGCAGCAAGGGCAACCAGACGCCGCAACTACTTTTTTTTTCATTAATTACTAATCTGGAGGTTACAATTTACAACAAAAATAAAAAGCTACTAGACCCCCGTACCCATGCATTGAGCATATAACAGAAGGTCTTTAACAAGAAAACAACACAAGGACATATAACAACACAAAGACAGAGTCATACAGAAGGTACCTCCATCGCAAAAAATTTTTTAAACTGAACTATTCTAAACAAAACAACTACAAAGACTTAACTACTAGAAATCACCATTTAGCCCCCCCCCAGCTCTAGGCGACGAGTCGCCAGGAACGGGGGGGTTTCCGTCCCCGCCACGAGGAGGCAGGTGAACTACTATCTACAATACCACCACCAATGACACATATATGAAAAAAAATTTTATAACAAATAACAAATACAATTAAAACTACACATGTCAGTCATTCTCTGACTATGGCAAACAACATCAAAATAGGAAAATACTAATAATACATGAAATGGCCTTTAAAACTACTAGAAATAGTGCGCTCTACTAACTATAAGATTTCAACTATAATAAAAAAATATTTACAAAAGACAGTGTACATATTTACAGGCAAGGGTCAATAACAGGCAATTGTAACATTTATTAATTAAAACTGGACTTGCACAGATAAATTTTTAAATGACCTTCCAGATGTTGTTGGAATGTCAGGACATTGGTCACTTTTATCAGGTGGCCGTCTACCGGGCAAACAGGCG
>NNCF01126721.1:509626-562024 GCA_002313205.1 Laupala kohalensis | reverse complement strand
TGAGATATGTTAGGATTTGAGTTTTGAGTTGTAATACAGGAGGGTTTTTAGTGGGGAGAGTCATGTTGGCTCTCCCTAGTGCGTATCTGCATTTTCCCTACCTGTACAAGTTTTAAGGGCTCTAATGACCTCGATGTTGACGAGCCCTAAAGCCCCACAAAAAAAAACTTCCTCCAGTGAAATACCCATATTTCCCCACGAGACCATGGTCCCTCATTCAAGCAACTACCAAAATTTGACTGTCTAAACTTTCAAAACAGAACGCTCCCTCTGTTGTGTACCAGTAATTCAGCGCTTCAGATAAATAAAAGCTGTGTATTTCGATCTTACTTTCATCTACACTGATGGTTCATCCATGAACGATGTGGTGCGTGCTTCTTTCCACCGCCCTAATGGCACATGTTCCTTTCGTCTCCATTCCTTTTACTCTTGTACACTGCTGAGAAATACACTATACTAGACGCTAAAGTTCATTCAGCTATTTTCAATACAGCGTGTCGAATATCTCTATCACTGCTCTTCATTCAGTGCCTTTGCTCTACACCTCTGATATCTCTGATATACTTTGACTATTCATAATCTAATAAGCCGTCTAGGAGTTCAAAATTTTCAAATATTCCTTTGTTGGATTCCTGAGCATGGTATTGCTGGAAAAGAGTAAGCAGCAAAGCGGGTTACACGAAAATCAGTTCATTTTAAGCGTTTCCACGTCAGACGCAAAGCTTGCAATGAGATACTCCGTTCTTACGGTACGGTAAGCTGAATGGGAAAATTGCGCCTTCAAGTTGGAAAAGATAAGACCTGTTCATCTTCGTCCTGTGCAAACAGACATGAAGATGTGATCGTTACACATTTATAGCCTTTGGCACGAAATTTCTAGTCATTACCTGTAGATCTCTGTGAATCCTTATTACTGGTCCCTATGACTTGGGGGATTTATTACTTTTATTGTGTTATGTTTTGTGTTCACATTTCAATATATCTGTGTAGTTATATATTTTATACCTGTAAATATGTTAAATTTATTTATTTATTTTCTTCCTTAATGTACATGCAGTAACTTTAAAGCTTTAAGACTCCCTCGAAATGAGTTCAATGACCTTTGTTGTCGAAACGCCCTTAAATCTAACTAGCTAACCAACTAACTGATCCTCACACTTTCCTTCGGCTCGGCAGCCAGCACGGGAGTTATGTCCCGCGGCTTACCACACGTACAGTTTTATTTTTTTAAATGAAAATTTCTTGTTGCATCATCATGCTGCAATAAAAATTCTCCATTTAACGACAATGCCGAAAGTACATGCTTCCAATCTTGTATATCTACTGACGCTAAGTTCTTTTTTGGGAAGGATGGATGGATTGAGACCGTAATTTTAGGATATCACCGTAAAAAATTGTTCTAGAGGGTGAGAGATTCAACGAACTCATATAGCAAAGAACAATTTGTGTCGGGCATTTGTTTTTATTCGGGCGCTTTATTTGCATGTGTTGAATCTATAACTTTTTTATCACCATGTTTTGGATCTATATGCACTAGAAAATCGAAAAATATACACTAAATAATCAAAATATGTGCTAAAGAAGTCCAACATATACCCTAAGAAACCAGTTAAATGCACAAAAAATTCGAAATATGCACTAAAAAACAAGTTACGCATGTATACAACTATCAAATTGCTGATATAAATTTGATTGGTTGAAATACACTGATCTCGGTCATACAGAATGAAACATATCTCAATAATAACCATGTAAATTGTGATTTGCTACAGTAATTGAAACTAAACATATCTTCAAAAATATGCGTCATATGGACTGTTAAGTTAAATTTAATCGTTCCCATAATGTTTAAAATGGTAGAAATGGTCTCCTCAAAGCAAAAGAGAAAAGGAAAAAATAGCCAAAACATGCAAAATGAGTTCTGGTTATTTCATTAATTCGACGCGTTGTGTGTCGCTGTTTGTGTTCGTCTTCCGTGTGTTTTATTAAACTGCAGTTTTTGGGGTATTTGTGTTCATCAAGCCGTCGAAGTGAGTCTGTTCACGTTCTGACAGTGGGATACAAAGAAGGCTCTCAAGTATATCATTTGTTTCACTTTTCTTTTCTCCTATATTCCTAGTTTTTCACCTTTACCGATTTTATCTTATTTACTGACCTCTCAGTGCTGAACGCTCACCTATGTATTTGCCGTACATGGCGACCCGTTTCGAAGGGAATGGTAATCCTGGTGAATTCAGGAACCATGCATACCAAGAAGGATGCGTGCTGATACTCTTGCATTGGCCTCGTCCTCTAGAGACGGGCGATCGGGGGTTAACCCACCCCGAACCAATTGGCTCGGACTAGGTCTTCGACTCAACTCCAGGGTGAGGGGGCGCGCGCAGGGGGTCATTCCCGCTGGTCTGTGGCGTTGGAGCAACCCTGCTTAAAGAACCTTGCGTGTCCCTTCATATCCCCGTGTCAACCCTGGTACCTCAGTGGGGTGCCCCTTGTTTGACTCCGTGGTGGGTGGGGAACATAAAATTCTTACGCATGGATACTAACACGTCACCTTGAGGAGTTGGTGGACCGCAGGGAGAACCACACATCAAAGTATCTTAGAAGCGATCACCCGCTTCAGAAGAAAAAGATGATAAGCAAGAGAACATTTCTCACAGGAATGTTTTCGTCGTAATGTAGCGTACAGAAAGGACTCTTGAAAAAGTGTCCCTATTCTATATTTGAAAAGGGTTACAGGGATTAGTTGGAATGCTTAAGTCAATCAAGACGCTCCTTAATGGGTCAATGCTGTTGGATACTAAAACCAACAGGCAAGCGTTGACACTTTTGAAATGAAGTGTGTTGGGAGAGTTCCCTGTGAAGTGCAAGATCCATGCTGCGCTTAATCGAAGCAATGGAGTTGTAGGTTTCTCGTACATTATGGACTTGTTGCAGAATGTGAGGCTGACAACGTGGTTGAGGTCAGTCAAATCATGAGGAAAGTTAAAAGGGTTCTGCAGAAGACCAGTTTGACCAGAAGACCATCGTGACATTTGACTGTCCTCAGCTTCCGAAATTCTAAAAGCTGAATGACTTGACCTGGCGGTGCGTCCCTTCATTCCAAATCCTCCCCGGTGTTTCAAATGCCAGAGATTTGGACATACAACGTCATCCTGTAAGGGTCGGGATACATCGGGAAGTGCGGGAAAGTGGCACACAATCACGGTGTTACATGCCCGGGATCTGCAAAGTGCATTAATTGCACAGGCAGCCACTCGGTTTGAATCAGAGAGTGCGTCGCCTTTTTTTGAAGAAAAAAGTGCAGGAGATCAAGACTACGGATAAGATGCCATGCGGTGAAGCGCGGAAGAAATACAGGGCTTTACACCCTGCATTTTCTACCAGTTACTACACCGGAGCCAAGACTCCTGTAGTAAAGAAGAACTTTACCGTCCAAGCCAATTTCACAGACGTGTATACGATAACGTCGTGTACATGCCAGTTCAATTGCGGGAAGGAAAACGTTCAAGCTGTTCCCGTTAAGCCAAAAATTATATCCACAACCCCTACTTACTTATCCTCTAAACAGCAATTCAAGGTGCTTTCTTCCGAAGAAAATTTGTCGTAGAAATATTCTTTGACATCAAGAATGCTTATTATACTAGTTGGAGTCATGACGTTTTAAAAAAACTATAAGCTTGAGGATTTAGAGGTCATCTTCCTCTAATGTTAGAGTCCTTCTTGGATCAGCGTTCGTTCCGCTACAAAATTGGAAGAGACACCTCGGATCTCCTTCTTCAAGAGAACGGTGTTCCTTAGGGCTCATTCCTGAGTGTGAGTTTATTTCCAGTGGCCGTAAACTGCATTAATAATAATAATAATAAATTTATTGTCAAAAAACAGTACAAACTGCGTATGACCACGTGGAGGGGAAAAAAACTAATTTACTCTCCGGAAGCAAGCAAGGGACCATCCCATCAATTCCGATCAAGGGCCCTAAGGCAGAGGCGGATTCAAAAAATTCAGCAAAAATTCCTAGATAAGATAAAAAGTTAGCTGCGAGTTATAATACTAATAGAATGTCAATATGTTTGTAATTTTAAGCAAAAAATTACATGTAAGTTATTATCGAACTATAGATTATTCTGAGTATAGTGCTTAAAAATTGAAATAACACTAAATTCACGATTTATTGTTACAATAGACCCGCCCCTAGACAAAGCCTAGAGAACCTGTATGATAAATCCGCCTCTACCCGAAGGAAAACCGGAGAAAAACCCGGGCCAGGATTACATCCGCGGTTTAAAATCGCTTTTTAGAATCTCTTATTATCGACGACTTTACCACCTTTTGTACATCACAGAGTGTCACAGGTGCGGAGCGACAAATCTAACATGTCCTCAATAGATTATATCACTGCTCAAAGACGATTGGCTTTCGTTTCCCTGCTGAAAAAATAAGCTGTGTTCTTTTCAGTAGGTGACCAAGACTTCTGCAGAACCTCACCTCCTTTGATCAGAAACTGAATTGGATTGAACATCTGACAGACCTAAGAGCGAGAACATTAATGTCTCTGAATCTATTAAAGTGCTTGAGTAGCAGGGAATGGGGCGCTGATCGTTCATTTTACTCCGATTTAATCGAGCATTCATAAGGTCTCAACTCCATTATGCCTGCGGTGTATTTAGCTCTGTTCGTTCAAGCTATTTAAAGAAGTTGGATAGTGTCCACCATGCAGGAATCCGACTTGTTACGGGAGCCTACCGTACTAGTCCCATTCCGAGTTTGTATGTCGAGATCTGCGAACCATCTCTTTACCTCAGGCGGCAGCTACACATGCTACGACACTTTTGCCACGTGCTAACTTTACCCGACAATCTGGTACATAACGCAGTAATTAAACCTTCCCCTTTTCCATCCGTTTCTACAACAACACACTGAGAGTATCCAAACCATTTGGATATCGCTGTAAACAAATTAAGGAAACCTTGATTATACGTACACATAATGTCTATAATCAAGGTTTCAATACGACTCCTCCTTGGGCTATGCACATGTCGAAGGTTAATTTCGATCGTGTGCATAATAACAAGAAGGACACTCCAGCCGCGATGTTGAGGGTATACTTTCACCTAATTCGCGACAAATACCGGAAATATTCCCGTGTTTACAGACAGGTCAAAGCAAGCTGATGGTGTCGGCAGCCCCGTGGTTATTTTTCGTAAGACCTGTGGATACCGTCTAGGTGACATGTGCAGCGTATACTCCCTGAGTGCTACGCCATATTGAGAGCACTGCTATCAACAAGATGCTCCCGCGGATCATATTTCCTGCTTTGGTGTGATTCTCTAAGTCCTTTTTATGCAATCCAAACTATGTGTCCAGCTGATAAGCTGATCCAGAACATCCAGGATGTGCTTTTCTCTCTTCAAAGTGATGGAAAGGACGTAATGTTTTGCTGGGTTCGCGGACACGAGTGAATCAGAGGAAATGAAGCAGACGTTTTCTCAAAGGCGGCATGCCTTAAGAATCGCCTCCCACCCCATGGGATTTACATCTAGTAAGTACGTGTTTGGCAAACACGGGGCCCCGAGCTGAGTCCGGCATACTTGTGTAAGGCTCCTTCCTTTCTCTTTCCTGTCCTCCCTTGCTCACCTTTTGTTCTTTTCGATCTCGACGCTATTGAGGCTAGGGTATCTTTCATTTTCATTTTTTAATCCCTTTTATTTTTTGTCCTACCTTTCATTTTTTATCCCGCCTTATTCTTTGTTCCCCTCATGTTATGCCCCTCTCATTTTTTGTCCCCCCGTCATTTGTTTGTTAATGCTTTGATATTTGGTTTTAAGATATATTTTGGTATGTTGTAAATTGCATTCCTTTTTTCTTTCCTGTCATCTTGCCTTTCATCCTTCGTTTCTGTAATTAGAAAATTATACTTTTTAGAATTTTTTCTTTTTTATGTTATAATGTGTTCGGCATATTTCCCTTTCTTTCCTTTCATCTTTGTATTTAGATATTTGTTGAATTCAGTAGGGTTTTTAGTGGGTATGGTCGAGATATTCGGCGAGTCTCACACACGGGAAGATTTGTTACGTCTCTTCTCTATGGTGCGAAACTGCATATTTTTCCCTGCAAGTGCTCTTATGGCCTAGCCAATGATGAGCCCTAATACCCTTCAAAAAGAACTTGTGTTCATTAAGTACGTGTTCTTCATATGGGTGATGATGTAACTTGTGTATTTGTGTTTCTGTCTTCTGTGTTTCTTATCGTTGTGTTGTGGAATTTCGCATCTTTACCACCCAACGGAAGGTGGTTGCCTTTCTCCCACTGGTGTTGAAGGGATACTTAAGAGAATGCGCTGGGGTACTGTTTTTCGTATAGACTGTTTGTACATCAGTGATTGGTCTGGAAACGGAGTGGGGGTACCATGCGTGCTGCGGTGGAATTAAATCCAACGTGACTTAAGCATTCGAATTGAACCAATCATACCTAAAATACGATGATCTAAATTGGTGTCGACCTGAATTAGGACAATTTATGTTAAACGTCAAGTGTCTGAAGACGAATGCCATAAGATGATTTTTTTAAGTAGGATAAGACGTCTCTGTTTACAAAAAGTAATTTTTATCGTATTGCTTTTAGAAAACTTACTATTAATAATATATAAGAACACTCTTTTCTGCTGTCTTGGTTAATACTTTGCGTTTGTATTGGAGTTCATGTGAATGAACGTAAATATTCTTTATTAGATTAATTGGAATGTTTTTTACGATTAAGTTGGAAGCCAATTCGGATTACTCTTCTTTAGTGACTATTGAAGAAAAATATTCATTGTTCTGTGCCTTCCTGCGTAAAATGTAATCAGGATGATATATTCTCTTTGGTTGGTGTTGCAGATGATCCAAATTTGAGACTTCTATGGTAAACAATTCTGCTATATCCATTTGATGAAAAGTCATGCATGTGAGAAACACATACAGCAGTGACATTTACAGCAGTTGAACAGTTACCAGTAATGAAGGAACTGTATTAATTCAAGTGAGTTATTGAAAACTCTGTAATTAATTGTATTCTATAATTTGTAACTAAGTTGATAAAAAAAGTTCCGAATTAAAAATCATAATTTTCTTCTAAAAATTAATAGAATAATTCGTACTGTTATATTTCAGGGATAAGTATCTGAAAGCAAAAAATTAATTACTATCACGCGAGTAATAAAGAAAATGACGCATAACCATAACTTTTACAATAAATTTACTAAACTAAGGCGCCGTTCACACTAAGGCGATATAAGATAAGCGACACGCACAGACAGGTACTTGAAATCTAAAGGGAGGCGATAAAAAAGGTTCTCACCCATGCGATTGCACAACATATCGTAAGTGATATATCGCTCGAAGTACCACTTGTCGGTCTCTGCGACGATTAGTCGTACGATATTTTGAGCTGTGAGCATGACGGGAAGAAGAGAAGACAGTTCTGTAATTCTTTTCATTAATTTAGTGAAAGCTCATCAGTGCATCTGGACTATTCCATTGCTGCATACAGTAAGACAGATGTGACGAGTGCCGCATGGAGGGAAATTGTATCAGAAATGAAAGACACAGGTAAATGCATTATTTATTTATTTATTTATTTATTTATTATGTAAACCCAAATATGTAATCAAATTGTTTTATTATTAACTCATAATGTGATGAAATTAAGAAGTTAACATTATTTCAAGTTAACAAATGGTGCTCTATAATGATGCTTTTATTTTAAATGCTTTTGTTTGTGTTCCCACTACATTTTCATCACTCAGGTCGCGCCGATTTATCGCCCGCCGTCATGAACCATCCTAGCAATATATCGTCGCAATATATTGCTTACGATACATCGTTTATCTTATATCGCCTTAGTGTGAACGGCGCCTCAAGAATCAAAGCAACATCAATTCCCAGGATGAGCCAAGTATTCTGGAAAAGAGTAATTTCTCAATATTATAGATACTGGCATTCTAATTTAAATCAATTTGATAACTTTTATTGTTAAGCACTTATTTACTACATTGTAATGTTTCCTGGCGAGGTGCGTACTGAACATGGTACATAGTCACCTAGCGGCGCGTAGCGACCATTTCACGAAGTTCCGACAAATGTGGACAGAGTACGAAGCCGAGTTATATCACCTTCGTATTCACCATGCTTGGGACCGTCTTTCCCGCAGGAAGATGAGCTAATTTTCTGCTTCCTAAATTTTATGATGATATTTCTGTTATTTTGGTGGTAAAAATCTTCATAGTCAATTCGTGCGTTGACTATGTTGGGAATGTTTACACAGGAGGTCGTCTTCACCCCCCCCCCGTCCTTATAAAATTTGCACTTAATGAGGACGTATTCTAGAGTTTCTTCTTCTTCCTGTCCAGGGAAGAGTGACTCTTTTTGTTGTAGCCTCCAGGTTGATGTTTGTGTCAGACTGAGGATTAAATTCTTAAAAATTATGGGATTGTTGTGAACGAATTTTCAGATAATTATCCCACACGAACAGGTATTTAGCATATACCAAACAATGATATGAATACAATGGAGTATTTTTTGTTGTTGTAATTTTAATAGCAATACTATAACGTAGTGGTAAAATTAATCCCATATTCGTCGTACCGCTACCTAAGTAATTTGGGAAATAGGCTCTTTTAGAAACATTCTCGACAATTATCTGCAAGACCTCTTCTCATACGTTTTCCGCTTTCTCGTACACACGCTGAAGTCAGGTGAAGTCCAAATCGAAATTTTGCTCCATTCTGCATCGAGTCGGAAACCAAACATGTGTATTGAAAACCGAGTGTGTTTGACCAGCATTACCGGAAAATGTAGGAAATCAGGCATTCTACACAGTAGCTAGGAATTGAGATTTTAAAATGCCTAAATTCACCTGGTAAAGTGGGAAATTTTTATTTCTAGAATTTCCTCGGTATTGTAGATATGTAACGCATGAGAGACAAAGGAAGTATTACACCATTTCGCGAATATATTGCTCCATAAACTGAACTTGACCAATTGCAGAGGATACTTACATTAACAAGTTGCAATTGTTAGGAGCCCTAGCATTCTTATTGGGTTTTTTTGTGTGGGTGGGGGGGCTTTACGGCTCATGTCGACATCAAATGTCATTGGAGCTCGAAAAACTTGTACAGTAGGGAAAATGCAGTTACGCACTAGGGAGAGCCAACATGACTCTCCCCATGTGTAGGAATGATTAAACCCTACCCACTAAAAACCCTCCTGATCTACAACACACCAAAACATATCTCACAACATACATCAAAACAAAAATTGAGGGGGGGGCAAAAAATGAGGGGGGAACATAACATGAGGGGGGGCAAAGAATAAGAGGGGACAAAAAATAAGGGGTAAGACAAAAATGAGAGGAATGAGAAAAATGAAAGATACCCCAGCCTTGATAGGGTCGCGATCGAAAAGAACAAGAGGTGACCAAGAGAGGTCAGAAAAGAGAGAGAAAAAAAGGATCCTCGCACAAGTAAGTGGAAGTAATGCCAGACTCAGCTTGGGGCCCCGTTTTCGCCAAACAAATACTTATTAGATGTAAGTCCCCTGAGGGGTTCTTATTGGCGATGGAGTGAACTCTCAATTGTTTTTCTTTGTGAGTATGAAGCGCGTTTCTTGGTTCAGTTATGGCAAATAAACATACCGTAGAAGCATGTACTAACAAAACAAAATTACAACAATATTGAATATAATTACTGTGATTGGAAAGAATTGCACGGAAAATTTTGGTGCTGCACAGAGTACAGAATAAAACAGCTACATTTTTTCATGGTTTTACAAGAAACATTTTTCTTGACATTTTCCTTCATGATTAAAATTTTATTGTCAGGATTTTCTATTTGACAGAAAAGTAATGTCAGTTTTCTTTTCAATCACTATTTTCAGTCAAATTTTTTGATATTCCGCATTCTTTTTACTGAGTGACATTTCAAAGAAAAATTTGTTTATCAGTAAAAATACTGAAGAAAAATTAAAGAAATAATAATGATTTTGCTAACCAAAACTCAAATATTTTGAATTAGCTTTGCCTGTCTTCTGTTTGGCAATGTTTATCATGTGAAGGTAATGTGCACAATGTCTTGGCTCCCCAGGGGACTTACATCTAATAAGTACGTGTTTGGCAAACACGGGGCCCCGAGCTGAGTCTGGCATTACTTCTACTTACTTGTGCCATGCTCCTTCCTTTCTCTTTCCTGACCTTCCTTGGTCACCTCTTGTTCTTTTCGATCCCGACACTTTAGGGCTAGGGTATCTTTCATTTTCCTACCTCGCCCCAGGGGACTTACATCTAGTAAGTACGTGTTTGGCGAAAACGGGGCCCCAAGCTGAGTCTGGCATTACTTCCACTTACTTGTGCGAGGCTCCTTTTTTTCTCTCTCTTTTCTGACCTCTCTTGGTCACCTCTTGTTCTTTTCGATCGCGACCCTATCAAGGGTAGGGTATCTTTTATTTTCCTCCTCCTCTCTTTTTTAAATAATAATATGTACTGTTCTGAGGTATGTTGATATTTGAGTTTTGATTTGTAATTCAGGAGGGTTTTTAGTGGTTATGGTTGAGTCATTCGGCGAGTCCCACACGCGGGGAGAGTCATGTTGGTTCTCCCTAGTGCGTAACTGCATTTTCCCTACCTGTACAAGTTTTTAGGGCTCCAATGACCTCGATGTCGACGAACCGTAAAGCCCATCAAAAAAAAGGTCTTGGCAAGGTGGGATATGCTATGAATATTTGCTACTTTGCCTAATTGTTTCGGGCATTGTTCACAACACCTAGGCACAGTTCATAATACCTGAACCTCCTACGCTGCTGGTATGACATCATTGCAGGTAACAAATACAATGGATCAGTCACAGAGGTCGAACCTAAACCCGAGATTCCTTCCAAGCGGGTAGCGGGTAAAAGCTCGTCATCGACAAGGTCGGACGTTACAATAAAAGAGGACAGAGATTAGTAGCGTCTAGTATTCGAAGAATGACAATTATGAGCTTTCTTGACTAGTGCGTCACCATTGAGATGGATATTTCTGGCAGAAATTAGGCAAATTTGGTCCTGTATTTTATCGAAGCCAATTAATTTTTGACTTTACTAACACAGCAATTTCTTAAATTGCTGTGAACCTCACCGCTTGGTAACATATTAATTATGTTACGTTGAACCAAAATGCGAGACGGGACCGAGATTCGACCTCGGAACCTTTATAGTAGAGGGAAATTGTCACTTAGTTATGATCTGATCGGTAAATTTTTTAAGCATTTTTAGTGCATGGCTTCACAATTTTTTAAATATCTCTGGTTCTAATGGTCGTAGAAAAAAATAGAAAATGTTGAATAGTCGTGAAAATAAAATATCGAACTGATCCGGTATAAATACTATAAAAATTAATCCTAACATAAAAAAACAAAATGTATCAAATTTCTGTTTTTTTTAATACTAAAAATGCAATAAATGAAGGTAAAATTTTCGAATTTTTATGAAAATAGGAGAAAACGTGTATTTTGATGCTATAAACACGTGGTTAATATTCATAAAGAAATTTGGATTTTTACGTTCACAATCGGCATATTTCGAAACAAATTCAAATTGTCGCCACTTTATGTAAAATCATAGTAGGGCAAATATTTTTTTTAATTTGGAGGTCTTTTAATGTTCTTTCTTGTGAACATATGCAAGAATGTGTTACTTTATTTAAAATGTTCATTTTAGGGATTTGAAATTTTTTCAATTTTTACTTTTCTGTCATTTTTCTTCATTTTTGCCATAAAACACATCTTATTGGCCAACTTTTTAATGGAAAAATTCTTAAGCAATATTTTATGAAAGGAATATATTTTAACTACTACATTTCGTCGGTATAGTGCAAAAGAGTATGGCAAAAAAATTTTGTTAAAAAAATTTTTTGACGTCTTAATATTTGTAATGAAGAAAAATCTACTTTCCAATTACAACATAACTTGGTTATTTCTGTGTTTAATTTCCCTCTACTTTTAGCTTAATGAGCTGATGGGCTTAAGCTGAAGGTCTCGAGCTCGAATCTCGGTCCGGTCAATATAACATAATTAATTTGGCATTACTAACATGATTGTTGAATATAAAAGAGTATTTACATGTTACTATATTTTTTGCTGGATAATTGAATGTGTTAAGAAATAAAATGCAAAAACTATCTTTTTAAACGATAAGTAAAAGCATGAAGATATCAACGACACAGTTTTACAGATCTCGTAATGCAACAGTGTAAGTAGATGTGCACTGACGACTCATTTTTCAACGTCCAACACCCAACCATCGCTGGAACGGTGCGTTAGATTCGTCTCCGTGTTTTTGCTCTGTCTGAGCAAGTTATTCTCGATTACACCCGGGCAGGGTGACGCTCAATTTGCGGACGCAGCTGCCACTGAGCCGAGTCGCGTCCGCGGAAGCGCTGCTTCTGATGATTAATCATACTCTGAGGCAGGTGCGAAGGCAGCGACGAGGTCTAATGTCCGTCAGATTTTTAATAATCCTCACAGAATCTCGTTTAATGATATTTCTTACCAGAAAGACTGTCTCTAATTCGATAATTAGGAGTACAGTAGCTCAAGAATTGGGGAGGGTTTTCCATGGCTTATATTTTGTTTCCCATGGCTTCTAAAGTTAGATTTTCCTTCGGGTCCTATGTAGTACTATAGTTTTGCGAGATACGGTTCAAGTATTGAGCTTTATATACGAATTTGAGGGAATTCCAGTATATAAAGTAAACTGATAGACACGCTTATAATAAAGCTTAATATACACAAGAAAATACGTGAAGACATCAACTGCGTTTGATAATTTCAGATTCCGAATTATACACTCAATCTTATTTCTTCGATAGTTAACTTTCTTACGTTTTGTTCGTTTTTTTATATTTCTTTATGATAAACTGAGAAAAAAGTCGTTATTTGTATTTTTGTAAAAAAAACGTTCAAATAAATCGAACTAGATATTGTTTTCATATAAATTGAAATTATCTTAAATGCTATGTACAATTTGTGTGTGGGTATTTATTAAACATTTGTAATATTCATTAAACTTTGAAGTTGGTAAAATATCGGTCTATACGTGTCTTGTTTCAACAAATATTTCATGAAAGTGGTTGGGTAAGTTTTGTTTAAAGAAAGCGTTAAAATTCATACTGCCGTCAAGTGATAACTCGGAATAGTTTCTTTTGCAGATTATATCGAGCAACACATAGACCAAAACTTTAAGTTTCTCTATGAACTTGATCCGCGTTGACCTGTGTGCAACATCAAAGACGAGGCTTATTCTTCATAGACGGAATCGCTCAGCTTGTATCCCTCTGACGCTTTCACGGCCACGTTTGAGAGCTGTGAGGGGCATTTAACGTTAAACACAAGATCAAAACTAGAAGTGATGCAGAAATTTTGAACCACGTATGGATACATAAGCCATGGAAAGATATCTAAATCCTCTCCTATGTAGTCATAATTGTATTCATTCATTTTAGGTTGGGTAGTATGTTTACTATTATTCTTAATTTTTTCTTTTCATTGATAGAATAGCATTGTTCCCAGATCCCATGCGTTGGCGAGGTCTGAAATTTGACTTTCCTGGAACCATGATCACGTATGGGATTTGTTCCAGTTCGTAATGAGGGGTGGTTCGACCTTCCACGCAAAATATCGCTTAACGCTCAGACATTAAAGGTTACTAGATAGATGGATTGCAAGTTAGCCGACCCTGAACAAGATTTGACCAAAGAAAAAGTGTTACCTGAAATTCTAAATTCAGTTGTGTCTGTCCAAAGTTTACGCCGCGGCGTCTAGGGGCGCTGTGAAACATCGTCAGGGATGCGGTGACTTGATACGTTTTAAGATAATTGCACTACCTGATATTACGTTGTTTAAATTTTAATATGAACATTCAATAGAATATAAATATAACTGTTTCTCTTTAACATTTTGTAATGTTTACACATTAATTTCATCGCACCTACTCACTTGTTCATACTTCAATTCATAAGTGTAAAAATTAATCTAGTTAAAAGCGTACTGTATAATGAATGGATTGTATGATGGTCTTCGCTGGAAATGAGCTGAAAATAATGGGATACCTGGGTTGAAAACTTTTGATTATCTCTGCCATTCCCCCTGAGGACTTACATCTAGTAAGTACGTGTTTGGCGAACACGGGACCCCGAGCTGAGTCTAGCATTTCTTCCACTTACTTGTGCCATGCTCCTTCCTTTCTCTTTCCTGACCTTCCTTGGTCAACTCTTGTTCTTTTTTATCCCAATGCTAGGGTATCTTTAATTTCCCTTTTCCTTCTTCTTTTTTAAAATGGTTTTAAGTAATGTCTTGAGATATGTTGACATTTGAGTTTTGAGTTGTAATTCAGGAGGTTTTTTAGTGGGTATGGTTGAGTCATTCGGCCAGTCCCACACGCGGGGAGAGCCATGTTGACTCACCCTAGTGCTTAACTGCATATTCTCTACCTGTACAAGTATTAAGGGCTCTAATGACCTCGATGTCGGCGAGCCCTAAAGGCCCAGAAATAAAATTTGCCGTTACTGATAGATACGAAATTATGTACCATATTTTGGTGAGTTACAAATAGAGAGTGCTGTGTTCACAATGACATGAGTGCGAAATCTGTACTACAAAGTTATAATACAACAATATTGAGATTTCGATGGGTATCTTTTAAATGAGACGATGAGTAACTTCATGTGCCGAGACCGTCAAAACAGCTAGTTGACAGACATTCTTTACCTCAGTTCGGTTCGACTTTTGGTATTAGTTCAATCGTGCCACTTTTATTAATAAACTAGCAAAACCTGTGTAGTAAATAATATTAACATTATGTACGAGAATATGGACGTTTCATTTGATTTAGGTCGTCTCACACCTCTACCGGATACATGCCGAACGGGTTACTAACTGAGTTTTCACTAACCAAACGATAGATCTGACTGTAGCCCAAATTGTTGGTAAAGTCGACTAACCGACCTACATCCCTTACCATTGCCCCGCACCTTCCACCCCTCCCAAACCGCACCATGTAGATAAGATAACAATAGTAAGCTACAATCCTGCACCTCCTGTTCCAGTCGTGATAGATCTTGATAGCTCTAGCCGTGACAGATAGTCTTTTACCACACTTATCCATTGGGTAGACTAACTCTCAATAGCAAACCGTTCGACGTAGCCATTTTCGCGACAATTAATAATGAAATATTTGCGAAAGATGAGAACGGAGGGGGTAGTAACATTGTTTGTTTACAAAACTCAAGATACTGCTTCGCAAAATATTACAACGCGAGCATAGTCTTCATCGAGAAGCGGAATGAAAATGGAAGAAAGTAGAAGGAAAAATTATTTGAAAAATAAACAAGAAAACGATTCCCAAAACCGCAATATCGAAACATTAAGCACTTATCAATGACTATTTCTTATACAAATAGTATACATAGTGTGACATTACCATATAAAAAAGATTGAACTATTTAGGTTTGTAATTTCTGTTTCTATTAACCTATTTGAGAGTAATATTTTTCAAGAGAATTTATAGTAACATAATTTTTTCAAAGTATTGCGTAATTGATGTAANAGAATTTATAGTAACATAATTTTTTCAAAGTATTGCGTAATTGATGTAACACAAATAATTAACTAAAGGTTATCCAAAAAAAAAAAGAAGAAAAGGTTATTGGCAATTTCCACTGCGTCCAAATGTGAAGTTCACTCACCCAGGTGATGTTTATCCGCTCACCAGTCGACCCGTTAAAATAACCTCTTCGGTAGTGCTACCCAACGGATAGATCGTGTGAAAGACAATCTATCCGTACTGGACAGATGAAAGACAATCTATCCTTACTGGACGGATACCCCCCAGGTGACTTACATCTAGTAAGTACGTGTTTGGCAAACACGGGGCCCCGAGCTGAGTCTGGCATTGCTTCCACTTACTTGAGCCATTGAGCTTCCATTGACTTTTTGTTTCCTGACCTTCCTTGGTCAACACTCGTTCTTTTCGATCCCGACGCTATTAAGGCTAGTGTATCTTTCATTTTCCTCATTTTTTTAATCCCTCTCATTTTTTGTCCTACCCCTCATTTTTGTCCCCCCCTCATTTTTGTCATCCCCTCATTTTTTGTCCTCAATGTTTTGATATTTGGTTTTGAGATATGTTTTGGTATGTTGTAAATCAGGAGGGTTTTTAGTGGGTATGGTTGAGTCATTCGGCGAGTCCCAGTGCGTAACTGCATTTTCCCTACCTGTACAAGATTTTAGGGCTCCAATGACCTTTGATGTCGACGAGCTGTAAAGCTGCTGAATTCCCGGACACATGGGAATCAGAGGAAATGAAGCAGACGTGTCTATGATGCGAAACTGCATTTTTTCCCACCTGCAAGAGCTCCTAAGACATTGACGGGCTTTAAAGCCCCACAAAAACTCTTTCCTTTTCTTTTTCTTCTTTTGTTTTATTATTCCTTTTTGTAGTTTGCAAATTATTGTTTTCAGAATTTATTTTATTTTTGATATAGTATTGTGCAACTGTTTTCTTTTCTTTCCTCTCATCTCTGTATTTAGATATTTGTTGAATTCAGGAGGATGTTTTTAGTGGGTATGGTCGAGATATTAGGCGTGTCGCACACACGGGGGAGAGTCACCATCTCTTCCCAATGGTGCGAAACTGAGGATTTTCCCCACTTGCAAGGTCTTTAATGACCATGATATGGACGAACCCTAAAGCCCGACATAAAAAATTTGGAATTTAGTGATTTGATGACTTCTTTGAAAATTAATAAATATATATTAGCAAAAGCTGAAAAAGAACAGCATGCGGAATGTCTCGAAAGGTTTTTATTGCCAACGATTATTCAATTTTCTGATTTCGCAATAAAAGATGTCTGGCTTTGGTATTTTTGATTGCTTTAACCATTCTAAAAAAATTCTTGAGTAGCAATTTGGATGACGTGATTGGTTTTATTAGTGATATTTTTTGTGGCAAGCCCGATTATTTCATAGTTTTGGTAATCTCGGTAATCAAATCCGTAGCAATTGGTATTAATGATGTGTGAAAATTAGTGGTTGTTCCTAGGCTACTTCGAAATCTATTAAATTTTATTCGCGAAAAGAAGGTACCTAATATGAACCTATTCGATATATTGACTCTTTTGTTTTACTAAACAGATCTGTTTCATGTATAAAGGTCCTAAAATTCTTTAATCAATTCTATTTTCCAATTTTTTCGGTCGAAGAACCTAACAACCAGTTGACACACTCTTAAATTTTTGTTATAAACACAATTTATCACTTTTTATGAAGGATTTTTTAAATTTTTGTTCGTTTTCCAATAAAAAGAAGTAATTTGAAGAGTAATGTGTCATTTTTGATGTAGATGGAGGTTGACCCTAGCGAGTGAAAGAAAAAGTGATGACTAGGGAAAAAATGGAAAAGGGTAGATAATTTCCCGCAAACGATGAAGAGTAGTCTACTCAAGCATTTTAAAAATACATAATGAATATGCGATAATTCTGTTACGCTAGTGTTTTAAAGAAGTATATTTTTGCGCAATATGTACATCAAAGTTTCCAAGTTACACAGTTATCTTCCTTCTAGCTCTCAGTGAGGTGGGAGTCGTCTACGTCATCCGAGCTTATAACAAAGTAATTTAATTATAATTAAATAATTTGAATTATCCGACGGCCATGATCGTGGATATTCTGGTTTCAAAAGTACGAATAATTTAAAGAAAGTAGGATTTTTTATTCTGATTCATTTTAATTTAAAATACGACTTTCTTTAGAAGAAGAGCTGCTATTCATTGTCGAGAAGAGTACCTACTATTTGTACCTAAGACGTGACCTAATTTTATTGTTGTTTTATTCTTTTTTGTAACATATTTTCTTACGTCTATTAAGAATAGACGAAAAGTGTTCGTCTGTAAGATGTCGACGAAAAGAAAAAAAATCTTCCTATCGATTATTTTTTCACTATTATCATCCTGACTTTTCAATGGAATATATACAAAATTTGTGTGTGTGAGCGGATTTGAACGTTTGAATGGGCTAATGTGTTTTAAAATATTCGTACGTTCCTAATTCGGGACGTCTTGAACCTAGCACAGTAACGCAGTTTAGTTCTTTTGATATGAAAAGGGGGCCAAAATAAATATTTCCCAAGTTGTGAGCGTTTATGCCTTACGCCATAACGAATCAGTGGTAATGGAATAGACTTTCCGAATAAGCATTAATTGAATTGAATTTTCTTATAGTTTATCATTACTAACTGCTGTGGGAAAATATTTTTAACAAATCAGATTTTGGAAATGCAATATATATTCATTATATTTTTATTTTTTTTGAGATATAAAGTTAATTTCAAATTTAAAAATATTGGGAATATAGATCTGAGGATAAATCTGTCATATACAGAACAATTGATTTATATTGAACTCCTTTGTTGCGTAATGAGGTACATCTGAATATATTAATCATTTACTAGCTCCCGATATGAATCAATTATTGGTCACCAGTTAATTTGCTAAGATAAACTTTGTTAATTTGACGACACCTCATTATATTAATCTCTTATCAAACTTCATTTACCATGTAAAGTATTTACGTAAAATGTGAATGAAATGATTTAGTACTGACCACTGAGGAACAGAAATATTTTAAAGAACTTAACATTTTATGGTTTTAAATACTTATTTTCTTGTGCTATATACATATGGTAAATATCTAACTTAACGTTCTCAACGTTCAACTTTCGAATCTATTTTCAGCAGTTCAGACTATTATGTGCTATAAAAGACATTAAGTAATTACGTTTATCAACAACATATCTTTTTAATTCATATTGATTTTTATTTAGTTGATCGATTTATATCTCTAAAATTATTAGTAATATAATAAATTTTTCTCCATATTAAACGGTACTGCATTAACAAAATATCTTTTCCTGATGACAATCGATTTTTATGAACTAGTTTTCATCCCTTGAGGCGAATATTTAGAACAGACTGTACAGGAGCTAAGCGATGGTTACGGGGCTGGTGGCCTCTGAGGAGTTGGGTTGGATTTGAAATATGGAGCCGCGCAAATCTACCGTTAATTAAATTGTCGATATATATAAAAGAAGCCAATGGCTTGAAATGTACTCTGGCTCCACCCACTCGTGGCAGAGGGTGTTAAATAACCATCAGTACTTCCCGACTGTGAGCAAGGGAGACCAAAATTCTAATGCAGGATCTTTTCGGATTTTCGAATCAGCATTTCGGATATATTTGAAAGACCGTGGATGATTCGTAATTAATGTAGTTTAGGTAAAGAGATAATAACGGAAATAAATGCAATGCGAAATACCGAGCGATAATGAAGCATGACTTTAATATAATTCATTGCGTCTGCGCGTATAATTAATAAATTTAAATTTCACTAACATAAGCAGAAAAAATTCTTCCCAAAAGGTAAAGGGTGTCCCAGCATAAGGCACCCAAATGTGCTCCCCCCCCCCACCAGTCAAATGACATTGTCCCTTTATGTATAGATATTTACTGATAAAACATCATTATTAATCACATTTTTAACTTTCATTGCGTTTGGTATTGTTTCCCATACTAAAAATGGTGATTTTCGACTTTTATTTTTTTTCGTGAATTAAAATCAAAATGAACAGATTATACAAGTCGCTTTGATAATAAAACACTCATATCTAACCAAAATTACTTTTATAGTATACGACCGCGATAAAAGTCCAAAAATATACCAATTAATGTTAAGAAATGGCCAAAAAATAGACATCTTTGTCGAAATTACTGAGGTGCAGGGCTGATTTTCTGGTCACCAACTCTTTACGTGTTATTTTAAATGCGGAAAAAATTTCAAGTTTCTACGTGTGGTTGGGCCAACTTGAAAGTTGCGAAAACCGACCGAAAAAGTATAGAATATATCTACAAATATGTAGTATTTGTACAAGTAGACTTGAAATTTTGGCAGCATTTGGAAAGACACGTAAAGAGTTGGTGACCAGAAAATCAGTCCTGCACCCCAGTAATTTCGACAAAAATGTTCATTTTTTACCTTTGATATATTTTTTTGACTTTTATCGCTACCGTATACTATAAAAGTAATTTTGGTTAGATATGAGTGTTCTATCATCTAAGTGACTTGCATAATCTGTTCATTTTGATTTAAATTCAGGGAAAATAAATTAATAGCCGCAAATCACCATTTCTAGTACAGGGAACAATACCAAACACAAGGAAAGTTAAATATGTGATTAAAAATTATATTTGATCAGTAAATATGTATATACGAAAGGATAATGTAATTTGGTAGGGGGACACATTTGGGTGCCTCATCCTGGGGTATCCTTTAATAAACGAATTTTGAAAAAAAAAATACAATTTCACATCACACAGTTTCAAAAATACTATTTCACAACAGTTTCGACACCGTTTGGTATCATCATCAGGTGTGGTTGTGCCAACTTGAAAGTTGCGAAAACCGACCGAAAAAGTATAGAAAATTATAGCATTACAAAATGTGTAAGCGCTGTTCACATCATAGCATAATGGCGTAGACCCGAGCGTAAACATGAACTGAGTGATGGCAAAGAACATAGAAAGTGGAGTGCAAAGGATTTAGGAGTGGAAAGAGAAAACAAAACTAACCAAACAATTGACCAACTGACCGACGTCGAGAAAACAACAATGTGAATGGTCAGTTACCATATTGTGTGAAATTGTTTTTTGTTTCCAAATTCGTCGGTTAAATTGACATTTTGTGAAAGATTTTTGTCTGGTTATTTTGGTCGAATTTAAGTTTATTGATGTATGAATTTTATGCCTCTAATTGATTCGATATTACTAAATTCGTTGATTAAGTGAGTAATATTTTTATCGGTACTATTTTATGTGCACATAAAACTGCCTGTCAGATTATTTTCGTCCGTTTCCCAAAGTACTGAATTCAATTAATTCATTTTATTTATTTCTCTTCTCTATTAATTTCCTACTCTCTGAAGCAAATAAGAGAAGCATTTTAAACGCAAGATACATGGTTTGAAAATATTGTGAATGATAAATAGTGTTTCGAGCCAACTACTAATTGAAGAAATACATTATTTAAAAAAATCACTGCTCAGAACATTTTTAGGGCGATCAAAATATTAATTTTCGCTCGAAATATTTCACACAAACAAACATTTGCTGAATTCTTGAGATCAGAGGACGTGCACGAAAAGACAAACGAGCAAAATAATGAAGGAATGTTTTCGATAGTGACACAAATACGTTTTTACTCCATTGCAATTTATTTGTGAAAGGAAAGGAAACATTTTCGAAGTAAAACCAGAATTAAATACTGTTTTATATAATACTAGCTGATTACCCGGCGTTGCCCGGAATATTTTTTTATTTTTAAATTTTTAAACCAACGATCCCATTTGCAGGACTAATTTTCACTTCCGAGGCAAGACACAACGGCGCCATCGCGGCTGCACCATTTCGTTAAAACGTTTTAAAAATCTAAACCATTCGTCCACATTTTACGATTTAAAGATGTTTTTAGCCTTTGTTATATGCACAAAACAAAAATAATATTAAAGTTGATGATGATTGATTTTTTCCATTTCAAATTATTCTCTTGAAGTATTTTAACATTCTTTTTTTAATAACATTTTTTCGATTATATAGGTTAATTTTTGTAGATAGACATATGCAGTCGCTGACTTTTTTGTATAACTGTTTGAGGTGAACAATATTACCTATCATGGTTGTCACCTATCTCTATCCGTTTAGGCGGCTTAAGCGAATATTTCTTTTTTTTCTGATATCATTGACATTTATGGTCAAAATCATTTTCTATCTTTCTTTTCGCGCATTTAAAAAATAAAAGTTAACCTATGTTCATCCTGGACATCTAAACTACCTCCTTACTAAATTTCATCACTATTAGTGCATTAGTTTAATCGTGAAGTAACAAACAAACAAACAAACAGACAGACACGCTTTCGCATTACTCATGTTTATAAATGTACTAGCTGATACCCGGCGTTGCCCGTTCTTTTTAACTCGTTAGACCAACGAACCCACTCACCGAAAGCCTCGCTGGTCGAATTTTTGCTCCCGATGCAACATACATCTGCGGCAGAGCGGTTGCACCATTTCATTAAAATGCGTATAAAATATAAACCATTCGTACAAATTTTACGATTTGAAGATTTTTTATCAATGTTAAATGCACAAAGCAAAGAACCCTTTAAATTGGATGATTGATTTTTGCCGTCTTCAATTAAGTTGAAGTATTTCAATACTTCTTTTTTCCATAAATTTAAATTAACCTTAGTAGATAGACATACGCTGTCGCGGACTTTTTTGTAGAACTCTTCGAGGCGAACAATATTGCCACTCATAGTTGTCATCTGTCTCTAACAGTTTAGGCAGCGTAAGTGAATATTACCGATTTCTCTCCCCCCCCCTCACCGATTTCATCGACATTTATCTTCAACTTCAATTTTTATCTTTCCTTTCATGAAAAAATAAAAGTTAGCATATGTTCATCCCGGACATATTAACTATCTCCATGCTAAATTTCATCGCTATCGGTTCTGTGGTTCAGTCGTGATTAAGTAACAAAGAGACATGCTTTCTCATTATATATAAGTATGGATATACACATTTATATATTAGCATGGATATTTCTTTACCAGTGACAGCGACCCACATATGAAAAACCATGACTTGCTCGACCAGCCTTTTAGATCGAAGATAGGTTGTAATTGCATTTTTAGATCGAAGATTTAATTATTCTGAAAACCTTTAACACAATATTGCCCTGAGTTAGAAAACGTCGTTGTTTGTGCAAAAGTTTCTTAACCCATAACAACGCGTGAAGTTTGGTCCAATATAATATTAAGGCGAAGTTGTTGACTTAAAGTACTGAAATTACGTATGCATTCTGGGTGAAATGCTGAGAAATGATATTGGTGCGACGAAGAATAACTATTTGGACATGAAGCTGAGATAGTAATGAAAAAAATTATCCTTCGTCCTGAAGTCCTGTAGAAACTTTGCAAAATTAAATGAGGTATCAACACTTAATGAAAATAAAATGATGTGCATGCTAAGCTGTAAATATTAATTCTGGTACGTACAATGTCTCAACCAGTTATTTCCAAAATGGTAAACAACTATTTTTGCTTCATTTTTCCAGCATTAATTGTGAGTACCTGCTATTTTATAAGACAACAGAAGTTATATGGTTAATAACGAAAATATTAAATAACATACCTTGTCAATTATTTATTGAGTAACATTAACTCATTCATTTGTAAACGTTCGTGGTATTTACTTCAACATTTTAAAACTATCAAATCTACGCCCCCCAGGGGACTTACATCTAGTAAATACGTGTTTGGCAAACAAGGGACCCCGAGCTGAGTCTGGCATTACTTCCACTTACTTTTGTTAGGCTCCTTCCTGTCTCTTTCCTGACCTTCTTTGGTCACCTTTCTTTTCGATCCCGACGCTATTAGGGCTAGGGTATCTTTCATTTTCCTCATTTTTTGTCCCCCCCCCCTCATTTCTTGTCCTCAATGTTTTGATGTATGTTTTGATATGTTGTTATTCATAAGGGTTATTAGTGGGTATGGTTGAGACATACAGAGAGTCCCTCACGCGGGGAGAGTCATGTTGGCTCTCCTTAGTGCGCAACTGCATTTTCCCTACCTGTACTGAATTTTAGGGCTCTAATGATCTCGATGTCTACGAGCCGTAAAGCCCCACAAAAAATTCTACGGACACTAATATCACTAAAAGGCCTGAGTCAGAATCGACTTAATTTATTTTAGTGGTTCTATTGGAAATATTACACTTCCTTAATGTTTATCTCTCACCGTGTGTGAACGAAATTTTTCTGTGGTTTTATGTCTATTTTTATTTTCTTAAATATATAATGAAGTTAATTATAAATGAAGTTCGAAACTACTTTTATTACTTTAACAGAAGACATATTCACCTCTCAAGTTTCCCAATTATTTGAAATGTCAGCTCATTCAACACAGAATTCTCGCGTCCGAGCATGCAGGTCTTTATGATTTAAAAACAACCTCATCCAATGATCCGATGGCGGCAGTTATGAAGTTTATTTTAAGGATTTGATTTTAGATATTTGGTCTAATGTTAGTTTAAATAACCGGAGGAACAGTTATGTGACTTTTCCGTCAGAATCATTAAGGTTTTTTATAGTTCTTTGAGAAAACATTGTTTATTCATAGAATAAACCAGGCTTTTAACTGTATAAATGGATTTACATCGTGGATTGTAATGTTCCCCCCAGGGGGCTTACATCTAGTAAGTACGTGTTTGGCGAACACGGGGCTCCGAGCTGTGTCTGGCATTGCTTCCACTTACTTGTGCCATGCTCCTTCCTTTCTCTTTTCTGACCTTCCTTGGTCACCTCTTGTTCTTTTCGATCCCGACGCTAGTAGGTTGCGAGGGCTGGGGTATCTTTCATTTTCCTCTTAAAAAGAAAAATGTTTTTAGTAAAGTCGTGAGAAATGTTAGGATTTGAGTTTTGAGTTGTAATTCAGGAGGGTTTTTAGTGGGTATGGCTGAGTCATTCGGCGAGAGTCATGTTGGCTCTCCCTAGTGCGTAACTGCATTTTCCCTTCCTGTACAAGTTTTAAGGGCTCTAATGACCTCGATGTCGACGAGCCCTGAAGCCCCACAGAAAATAACAACGGATTTTCAATCGATTTCTATGGCTATGCATGCGTATAGATAACGGATTTAAAAGTCCATTCGTTCTATTGTTACAATACAAAACACAAATAAGAAGATTAGTTGCAATACACTACGGAGTCGAAAACATCAAAAGAAAAAATGATACAATAATTGCATATAAAATAGGCGATAAAATCAAAATGGAAAAGCAATATAATACAAATACTTAATTGTTATCTCGAAATAATTAAGATTTTGTATTTTTATTAATCTCAGTATTTTTAAATGGTGAGAAATATATTGAAATATCTTAATGAGAACTTATAGAAAAAAAACTAGTGGTGCAAAACCATTGCACATACATCCTCATATAAAATTCTCCATCTGATTGACAAAAAATTCTTTAATTAAACAGTTATTTCTGGCGACGTCATTTTAATTTTGGTCGTCTTCATGTACTCTATTCCACTCGTGTATTATAGAAATTTTTTAACTGCCACTGACATTAAAGCCGTCTCCAATTTGCAAAATCTGTAAATCCAATTTGCAAAAATTGTAAATTTCCGTTGAGTACAAATAAATCGGATGCACAATCATCTATGTTAAGGAGATGACACTGGTTGAATTTCATTACTTAACCTTTATTTTGTACAGCTTTTTATACGTAATTTGTACTGCTTTCTATACCCATAAATCTATATCTGCTTTCTATACCCATAAATCAAATCAAATCAAATCATCAAATCATCTGTTAAGTCATGGAGCAGTTCCTGTAGGCCAGCCCGGCGCGACGAGGTCTTGCTGACCCGCCTGCGCATAGGACATTGTCCTCTCACTCATAGGTATCTCTTACTACTTGATGATGAACCCGTTTGTGAGGAGTGTAGCTGTTCTCTGACAGTGCGTCACCTACTAACTGATTGCAGAAAATACTCGTGTATACGAAGACAAATTGGTCTGGCTGTAGATTTACCAACTATTCTCGGAAATGAAACGGTTAATGTTAACAAACTATTGAATTTTATGAGTAGATCGGGGCTCCTCCCATAAGTTCTCGGGAGGGTTTAAAATTTTCATTCCATTTTCATCTTTACTGTATTCTTTGTTTTCATCGTTCGTTTCTGTAATTCGAAAATATAGTATTTAAAAATTGTTTACCCTTCTTTTTTGGTGATATAATGTAATTT
This sequence comes from Laupala kohalensis, assembly GCA_002313205.1. Lineage (NCBI taxonomy): Eukaryota > Metazoa > Arthropoda > Insecta > Orthoptera > Trigonidiidae > Laupala > Laupala kohalensis. The sequence goes on along the minus strand of NNCF01126721.1, from coordinate 536,100 downwards.
TATTCTGTTTTCTTTTCTTTCATCTTTCTATTTGGATATTTGATGATTTCAGGAGGGTTTTTTAGTGGGTATGGTCGAGATATTCGGCGAGTCCCACACACGGGGAAGAGTCACTGCGGCTCTTCTCTATGGTGCGAAACTGCATTTTTCCCTACTTGCATGGGCTCTAATGACCTTGGATGTTGACGAGCCCTAAAGCCCCACAAAAAAAAAAAAATCTGTGATTTAATTTCGTTCTATGAGTTTAAAATATTTCATATATAAATGCGTAAGTGTAGCTGACAAATTAGTATCCTGCGTCTACACCAAACTTTCAAGTGAAATACCGCTAATGCGGTTGCAAAATTGTTGGAGTCGTTTTTGAGAAACATTCAAGAGAGTACTTTGACCTTCATGTGAAATACCCTTTGTTTGAAAGTAAAAAAATGAAATAGAACACATACATCGACAACAAGTAAATTCTACCGTAAATATGAAATGCGAATTAAATTGATTTGTCCATTTACTCAGAATCGCTGCTTACAGACGGACGGACGTTATGCCAAAAACCACTTTTTCAGAATAAGGGATCACAAAAACGGGTTTTTCTGTCAAAATCTCGTTTTCGATTTTTTTCACGATTACAATACGTTCTACATACTACGTGTATGAGACAGTAAAATTGTTATACACTTGTTTGCCCAATTAAAACTTATGTATTGCGTTCCACGTGGTCTTGCGCTGTTTGAACTGCTTATTAACAAAGGATAAAGCGTTCTTGAGTTTCGTTGGTATTTAATCATGTTACGTCGAATGAAAATGGTAGACGGAACCGGGATTCGAACCCGGGACCTTGAGCTTTACGCGCTCATGCGCTTACCGACTGCGCCATCCCGTTCGCCTCTCGGGTCCGTCTATCATTCTCATTCAACTTGTGAAACGGACCCGAGAGGCGAACGGGATGGCGCAGTCGGTAAGCGCGTAAAGCTCAAGGTCCCGGGTTCGAATCCCGGTCCCGTCTACCATTTTCATTCGACGTAACATGATTAATCTGTTACCTGGCGGTGAGGTTCACCGCAATCTAAGAGATTTCTATGTTTCGTTGGTATGTTTTTGATCTATTCTCACACGGGATTTATATTTAAAGCAGTGAGAACTATATTTACAAATATTCCTATTATTTTTATTAAAAGGATTCCAAATCGATTCTTCATAGAACGTGGAAACGTCGGAGCGTATATTGAAGATTGTCGAAGAATTATATTGAAATCTCTTAATGAGAACATAGAAAAAAAGAAATATTTTATGATGAAATTCAAAAAATAAGAAATTATCATTATTACACATTGATGACGTCTTCGATAAGTTGCGTACGATATTTATTGTAGGAATATCTCTGTATTTGTCATCTAATTTTATCCGGAATACAAAGGGAAAAAATGAAATACTCGTTTGCGTAATTAAAACTAATTCATTGCGTTCCACGTAGTTGTGCGCTGTTTGAACTGCTATATTAAAAAAGGATTGTTGATGTTAAGATAAGTGTTTTTGAATTTCGTTGGTATGTTTTTGATCTATGCTTGCATGGGATTTATGTTTGAAGCAGTGATCATTTTATTAAAAGGATTCCAAATCGATACTTCATAGAACGGGAATGAGTCGGAGTGTTGAAGCGGACCTAATCGTATAGAATCGTTTATTAAGGCCGCATGTGGCTCAGGCCGAGAGTTTGTCCAGTGAGGCGCTCGCGGGCTCTCGGCCACGGAGGACGAGGCAGCTCGTAAAACGCTTGCGGAGGTGAAGGCGGTAGGCGGTATCAGGTGCGTGAGGGGCGTCGCGGGGGTGGGTGGCTGCGGCGTGAAGCTGCCAGTGATCCCGATAATTAGAGCCTCTAAATCACCATCTGAGACAGCACTGCGGTAGCGAGCCCATTGCTGCCACGGAACATCTATATAATGCTCTCGCCGACGTGGGAAGGAGCAGAGAGAGGTCGCCTTGAGCACCACGGAAGAAGTTTTGGCGATATGCAAAATATTGAGAAGGAATAAACTATTCCTAAATTATGGACTTTTTATATCTATTTCGTCATTTTCTTAGGAAAACACCTACATCTTTAGAAAAACAAAATACAAACCTACTTAGTGTATATTAATCCATATTATTACGTCAAACTAGGAAAAATAAACAATGTATTTCCATATTACTGATGTATACATGATTTGAAGGCGTTTGGCAAAAAGGCAAAAGAGTCTCAGAAGTCGTAAATGACATGCCAACAAGTATTCAATTTTATACAATGCTGTTGGTAGATGAGAATCTTAAAAACGCTATGCCAAAATGAATTAAAAAAACTAAGAAATTCTGATGCACTATTACTTCAAGAAAATAATGGTTAATTTATATCGAAAATTAAGGATATTTTGCTTCGTGTATATTTTACGCCATGTATTGGTTTTTATAAAATGCGGATTTGAAAATTGAGTGTTGCAAAATTGAGTATTGAAGCGAATTATTGTATTAAATTATTATATATTTTGTTGTGTACTCGCGAGATTTTTATACTGCACTATATTTATTATGAAGTATCGATAATCATCTATATTGATCAATGATGATAATATTTTCATTCCGTGATATTAATATTTAAAATTTATGAGTAAACATATCTCCATTTAATATGATTTATTAGTAGCATTGTCGTGGGCAAAGGGTAAAAGTCTTTCATTGTATATTAGTTTTACATATGCAGTACTGAATAGGCACTTAAGTATTAATATTCGAATCAATTTTTTTCTGAAACGCAATTGTTAAGCACTTCCATGGTTTAATAACATCTCACTGATACTTTAAGCAAATAATCTCTGTGAGACCGACAAAGGTTGATTAAAAAAAATTCCCATTGCGAAGTTTTTCAACACACTATACTTCCGTACGCGTTCATGGAAAAAACTCGAAACACATAAGGACGTTCTAAGTTGAATATTAATCTCATGTACTTCAGATAATAGCGTTAGACCATGCTAGTGTGCATAGAGATCCATCCAAATTGATATGGGTGAGTGACGCACTTCATAAGCATTGTATAGGAAAAAAGAACACTAAACTATTTCATTCCAAAGGAGGCTATAAATCCGACATATGGCGCCACCAGTGTAATTAGAATCAATTTTTTACCTGGTATTCCTCTCTTTTCTGAAAATTATTTTATTTATAGAAATACACATTACTTATCTTAAATAGTTGTACGTATAATGTGTAAATTAAACATTGTGAGTATTTAGTCATTAAAGTGTATTTGGGCTTTTTTCGGTTCTTTTAGGACTTCAACTTGTTTAAAAAAGATTGTCAAAAATCATTTATAAACTGCTTATGAACAAGTGGAGAGTAGCAAACTAATAGTCTTTAGTGAATTATCAATGATTACCATTATCTTACCTATTGACCATTAATTTAACAATATTAAAATGGTGTGTGATTACTTCAATGATTATGGCAATACACCCTGGAAATTCACTTCAACTGATCGTTGACCATCAGTTGATTTTGCGCTTGTATTGACAAGGCGCTTTGCATGATTTAGTGTATTGTCGGAACATAATGAATACAAATATCTCTTAGATTTCCGTAAAGATATGAGTGCGGAAATGTGAGTTCAGACGAACAAAGGGCTCTAATGTCCTAGATGTTGTCGAACCCTAAATCCCCAACAAAGAAAAGGTCAACAAGCTGTGGGTCCTCAATGATCACGTCACCTATCATCAAAATTCATATACGATACTGCTTACGATTCACGCGAGTAATACACAATGTGTCGGACATATATTTTGTTGAAACCATATCAATATTTTCAGCTTAATATGAACATATTTCAGTTAATTCAGTGAAACTTTATTTATTAAATCGGAGAACTATTCATGACGTCTTTCCTGACCTCCCTTGGTCACATCTTGTTCTTTTCAATCCCGACGCTATTAGAGCAAGGGTATCTTTCATTTTCCCCTTCTTCCCTTTCTCCTTCTCCTTTTTCTTCTTTTCCCCGCAGGGGGCTCAGTTTCGACTGAGTATGGGATTGGCGAACCCACGACCTCCAGCTGGGGACTGGTACTGTGCCACCAGTCCTCAGACACCGTAAGCTTTGGACATGATTCACCGACACCCATTGGCGCGATGGTGGAAAGTTGCGTGTTTTAAGAGACTCAGATCTTGCCTTCATTGGTCGGGTCGCGAGAAAGGATTAAACCTCTATAAAAAAACCCTTAACCTCAAGGTGTATTCCCCCCAGGGGACATACATCTAGTAAGTACGTGTTTGGCGAACACGGGGCCGCGAGCTGAGTCTGGCATTGCTCCCACTTACTTGTGCCATGCTCCTTCCTTTCTCTTTTCTGACCTCCCTTGGTCACCTCTTGTTCTTTTCGATCCCGACGCTATTAGGGCTAGGGTATCTTTCATTTTCCTCTTTCCTCTTCTTTTTTTTTTAATGTTTCTAGTAAAAGTCATGTGATATGTTGGAATTTGTGTTTAGAGTTGTAATGCAGGAGGGTTTTTAGTGGGTATGGCTGAGTCTTTCGGCGAGTCCCACACGCGGGGAGAGTCATGTTGGCTCTCCCTAGTGCGTAACTGCATTTTCCCTACCTGTACAAGTTTTAAGGGCTCTAATGACCTCGCTGTTGACGAGCCCTAAAGCCCCACAAAAAAAAAACACCTCGTGGCTATCTTTTTTGACTTGGACAAGGCGTATGATACAACCTGGAGATACGGAATCCTACGCACATTGCATACGTGGGGATTCCGTGGTTGCCTTCCTCTGTTCCTGGAGAGCTTCCTATCGCAACGCTCTTTCCGCGTTCGCCTCGATACTTATTTGTCAACGAATCATCCTTTGGAAAAAAGTGTCCCACAGGCTTCAATCTTGAGCGTTACTCTCTTTGCCGTATCCATAAATAGCATTGCGTCATTGGTTCGAGACCGATACATGCGTCTCTTTTTGTTGACGACATTGCCATCTATTGTTCGTCTAGCAGCATCTCTGTCATCGAGAGGCTTCTGCAATTGGTTTTAAACCGATTACACGAGTAGAGCATGTCTTCCGGCTTTAGTTTTTCTGTATCCAAGTCATGCTGTATGCATTTATGTAGGATATACCATCTCCATAATGATCCAAATCTTTTTCTTGGAGGCCAACATCTGCCCTTCGTTGACTCCGCAAAATTTCTGAGTCTCACATTCGCCCGCACACTAACTTGGCGCAATCACATCCGAAATCTACAATCCCGTTGTAATTTTCCCTCAACCTCCTTCGCTGCTTAAGCGCATCATCATCGGGCTCAGACCGCACTTGCCTTCTTTGTCTGTGTAGAAGTCTCGTTCGGTCTGTATAAGATTATGGCAGCATTGTATTCGCCTCCGCATCACCGTCTACACTCAGGACACTTAACAGTGTCCATCATGAAGCTGTCCGCATTGCAACTGGTTCTTTCCGTACTAGTCGCATAAAATGCTTACTAGTAGACGCTGGCGAACCATCTCTTAACAGGAGACGTGACATTCTACTTGGATCTTACGGAGTGAAACTGATGGGGATATCAAGTCACCCCACTCGGCAACACCTAAATTCCCTGAAATATATTTCATCAAACGCTGCAAGACCTTTGTTACCTCGCCCACCGGGTGTTCGTTTTAAAAAACTGCTAGAGGAAAATGTCATTACACTACCTCCCCCATTGAAACACCCACACTCTCTCACACCACCTTGGTCCTTCATGCAACCAACCATTGACTTTTGGCTATCTCACCTTTCAAAGCAAGACACTCGAGCTGTTGTGTTTCAACAGCACTTTGGAGAACTAAGAAACCTGTATTTGGATCATAAGTTCATATACACTGATGGCTCAGCAATTAATAATTCCGTTGGTGCTGCTTTCCACTGCAATAGGGCCACCCGCTCTTTTCACCTCAATTCTTTTGCAGCGTGTACACTGCTGAGAAATTTGCAATCCTTGAGGCGCTGAAGTTCATTCAGCTAACTTCAATACGACGTGTGGTTCTCTGCAGTGACTCCATTAGTGCTCTGTGGTCAGTGTCTTCACTGTACACTTCTGACACCCTTACGCTGACAATTCAGAATATTATAAGCCATCTAGTGTCTAGAAATTTTGAAATAGTCCTTTGTTGGGTTCCTGGGCACGTGGGTTTTATGGGTAATGAAATAGCTGATGAGGCAGCGAAGTGGGGAACAGAGAGGACAGTCCTTGACCTCTTATCTGTTCCTACGTAAGTTTCAAAAGTTGCAATAACAAAACTCGTACCGAGGAACACTTTCTTCTGGAGTGTCTCAAATTTAGTACCAGCCGACGGCGACACAATCTACCGAGCAGTTTGAACGTTATGTTGGGGCAAAATGAACCGATTTTAATGCGCGTTTTTAGATTCCTTCAGGTGTTTACTCAAATCCATTAACGGAGCGGGGCTCCTCCTACAATTTCTGGGGAGGTTTAGGATTTCAATTTGTTTAAATTTATGTTTGTTTATTTTTTCTCGAAATTTATTCTTTTCTTTATTTTCGATTTTCAGAATGCTTTCATGCAGTTTTTTTTCTTATATTTTGATATATATTTGGATCTATTGTAACTGAGGAGGGTTGTTAGTGGGTATGGTCGAGTCATTCGGCGAGCCGCACGCACGGGGAGAGTAACTTTGGCTCTCCTTAGTGCGTAACTGCATTTTCCCTACCAGTACGAAATGTTAGGGCTCCAATGAACTTTGATGTCGAAGCCCCACATAAAGCCCCACATAAAAAAAATAATTTCGCTCCAAACAAATTTTGAAAACCCTAAATATACGCACACCTAATATCTTACATCAAGGTTTTCGTAAGTCTCCCCCTTGGGCTTTGCACAAGACGAAGATTATATTCGATCTTCTGCATTATGACAGGAAGAACACTCCAGCTCCGATGTTGAGGGTATACTTTCACCTAATCCTCTACAAACAGCGGGTCCATATCCCTGTGTTAACCGACGGGTCCAAGCAAACTGATGGTGTCGGCTGCTCCGTGGTATTTCCCCGTAAGACTTGTGGCTACCGTCTAGGCACTTGTGCAGTGTTTACACTGCTGTGTGCTACGTCCTATTAAAAGCATTGCGATCAACAAAGTGCTCTAGCGGATCACATTTCCTGATTTGTTCTGATTTGCTGAGTGCCCTCCAAGCAATCCAGAACATGTATTCAGCTGATCCAGAACATCCAGGATGTACTTTTCACACTGCAAAGTGATGGAAAGAACATAATGTTTTGCTGGGTTCCCGGACACGTGGGTATCAGAGGAAATGAGGAGGCAGACGTTTCTGCAAAGACGGCATGTCTCAGGAATCGCGTGGATTTCTCCACGATTCCAGAACGAGACCCTAAATTCCGTCAAGATAAGGATTATGAGTGAATGGAGCAATGAGTGGTTTGCTGTTGAAAGGAATAAGCTCCGACTTATCAAATCTTCTGTTAAGTCATGGAGCAGTTCCTGTAGGCCAGCCCGGCGCGACGAGGTCCTGCTGACAGCCTGCGCATAGGACATTGTCCTCTCACTCATAGGTATCTCTTACTACTTGATGATGAACCCGTTTGTGAGGAGTGTTGCTGTTCTCTTACAGTGCGTCACCTACTAACTGATTGCAGAAGATACTCAAGTATACGGAGACAAATTGGTCTGGCTGCAGGTTTACCAACAATTCTCGGAAATGAAACGGTTAATGTTAACAAACTATTGAATTTTATAAGTATATTGAGGTTCCTCTCACAAGTTCTCGGGAGGGTTTAAAATTTGCATTCTCTTTTCATCTTTCCTGTCTTCTTTCCTATCATCCTTTGTTTCTGTAATTAGAAAATTTAATATTTAGAAATTTTTTTCCTTTTTTTGTGATATAATGTATTGAGCAACTCTTTTCTTTTCTTTCATCTTTGTATTTAGATATTTGTTGATTTTAGGACGGTTTTTTAATGGGTATGATCGAGATATTCGGTGAGTCCCACACAAGGGGAAGAGTCACTACGGCTCTTCTCTGTGGTGGGAAACTGCATTTTTCCCTACTTGCCTGGGCACTAATGACCTTGATGTTGACGACCCTTAATGCCCCCAAAAAAATCTTTTTTCCCTATTGCTTTGAATTCCCTTTTTATCCTCTCTCTCACTAAGTTTACTTTTTTCTTGGTTTCTGATTTTATAATGTTTTTGGAATCTTACTCTTCTTTCTATTTTTAATGTTTTGATATATTGTAATTCAGGAATGTTTTTTTACCACCCAGGGGACTTACATTTAGTATGTACGTGTTTAGCAAACACGGGGCCCCGACCTGAGTCTGGCATTACTTCTACTTTCTTGAGCCAGGCTCCTTTCATTCTCTTTCCTGACCTTCTTTGGTCACCTCTTGTTCTTTTTAATCCAGACGCTAGTAGGTTCCGAGGGTTAGGGTATCTTTAGAATTAAATATTGGGTAATGACTGGTTTTCGTTTTGATAATGACCTTTTAAATATATTATTACTAAAATAAAACTTGGTATTATTGAAGAAATGCTTTCCTTTTGAAGTTCGCTGATCATCACTATCTATTTATTATGACTATCAAAGTCTTATATGAGAAGAATTCTTAAGAAGTACAAGGAATCTCACTATTTATTATGAATATCAAGGAAGTGAAGGCAGGGATTTTATTCAATTAATAATTAACGCTCAAACCTTTTTACAAAAATCGATACACGTGAGCACCATATTATCATATTACCAAGCGAGATTATCATCATGTCAAACTCAGGACGTCAATGTAAATCATTGCTTCGGGCACAAACCAACCCTGGTGCCGAATGTGGTAGCTCAGTGTCTTAAAGTCTTGCAATAAGTAAGAAACTTTTCAAAATAAGTTCAATAAAAAATATCTAAATCGTGTTTGGAAAAACTTGATCGGTTTTGATCACACCCTTGATGACGCGTTTGCTAAACTACGACTTTTGATCTCATTACATCGCAGCTGACATACATAAATGCGTAAAAGGTAAATTAAGAATATTACATATCGAACTCAAACTCTCTTGTTTTACAAGCGTATAGATGTGCACATATCATTTTCTTACTTTACTGGATGTATTATATCTTCCTTTTATTGTTCCCACAAAATGGAAAAATCATACAAAGGATACATCTAAAGATTTCGTTTTACATTCAAGATTTCAGAGCTTAAGTTACGGATTACGTCGAAACATGTTTTGTCATTTGTCTACTTTTGACATCTGTTCTTAAAAATCGTAAGTACCATGTTCAACATGAATTAGAGTAAGCATAACTGCTCTAAGTTATTTCGCTTTTAGATTGCTTGCCAGCTATGTGCATTATACTTTGCTTATGCACACCATAACATATAAAGAGTTTTTAAAAAATCCTAGTTTTGAATTGTAATGGAAAAAAAAGTAGTAATTTTTTAAACTGTTGTTATATTTGTTACTGTTACGATGGTGTTTATATGACGACAGAATATGACGAGTCGTAAATTTCTCTTAATTTGCCAGTTTACCACAAAGTACGAAGTTCCGTGTAAATGATCACCAGTTGTTGTTTTTTCTTTCGAAACTGTGGTTTCATAGACATTAGCCCCAAACACTTAGCGTAGCAATATGAAATGCATGGAACGATCTCTCACATTCACGATTTTTGTGTTCTCTTTCAAATCTTGAATATACAAAAAAAATTTAAAAAATCTATCCAAAATCAACATATCTCTTCCTCCGCTTGTTATGCATTGTACTGTTTAACCCTCTTTCTAAGAATCTGAACCTGAGAAGTTCATATATTCAATTTTAAGAGACCCCTTCTTTTCTCCCTTCTTTGGATAGGGTCGGTTCCACTTTTCTAGGGAGGTCGCTATTCCCATTCTCCTTGTCCACCATTCACTCTTCTAATCAACTCACCCACTATGTTCCGGAAGACGTCTCAAAATCTCCCGGAGCAATTCAGTTCTACTGCGAACAGCAGAAGGGGAGAAATTGAAGATCAAGCTGCACCGGACACCTTCGGGAGGTCACTCAACATCTCTGAAGCACATACACTCTTCCTTAAGATGCTCACCGCCCAAAATCGTGGCAGCAAATCGCCAGAAGCCGTCACACAATGACCTCTCGACGCCTCCCGAATGGAAGCAATATCCCGAAGAGCGTGTCCATCCACTGTAGTTGAGAGTGGCCAAGGGTGAGCGCTGAGGACAAGCCGAGATAACGTTCGCTTAAGCAGCGTTGCCACATTGCAAGTGGAATCGGGACATATATGTTTTCAAGTATCTAGATAAACCGGTCGCGTGAATTTTGGGAAATTTACAGAAAAAATCCTTCATCAATCTTTTTATGTTCTTATTTCTTTATAATCTTGTTTACTTATTTAAATCTAATATTGTATTTATTAATTTAACTTGACGAACTTTCTTCGGACAATTTTGTATTAATTCAACTTGTTTTTGCAATGTTTTCACGGTTGTCTTCTAAATTTTCATAAAATCAAATATGTTTTAAAAATATACATATTTTGGTAGATTAGTAGCTCTTTTAATAACACACCGTTCCGTCTACAGATTCTAATCTTAATAAAGGTAATATCAACCAGCGCTGTCCAACTTATCTTAACTCACGTGCCATTTTCAATACTAGATCGTGCGACACAGGGTGGGCCTTGACTAAATGGGAATATATGAATAGAAGAACGAATAAGAAGATATGAATAGAACTAATGGGTAACATTTATTTATTTGTAACGCGATACTTTATTCTCATCAACAAATATATATAATTTCAAGCTGGAAAAATTAAGGTATATTTTTCTGTTTTTAAAAACAATGTTTAAAATTTAGTACTATGATAAAATGTTTTCATACTATGATAAAAATGTATGACGGAGTAATTCCGAACACAAATTTTTGTTTCCTTTCACCACACATGCCACGTCGAATATTAATTCTGACAGGTTTGATTTATTACGCTAATTTTGTGCCCCTCAATGTTTGATGTAAAATCTACTATAACTCGCGGGTCGCTAGTTAAACTGCGCTGATAAGAACTGATAAAGATCATGTATTTTATTATATTCTATCGTTTAACAACTTATTGTTACGTTACTGGAAAATCCGCGAGTTTTTCATTGCCAATATCGTCTATACCATTCTTGACTTTTCTGTTACTGGTGTCAGATGGGTAATTAAAAAAATTCCTGACCTTGCTCTTTTGTTAGTTTTGTATGTCCTCTTTCTAGCGACCCGTGGGCGTCTCGTATCGATCGAAAAGAAAATACAATTTTATCTTTTTTTATTTCATCGGTTTCTTCAAAGTTTCGATGACACCTGTCGCCTTCCTATCTTACGAAATAGAATCTCTTTGTTTCTCCTCAACCATAGATAAGATTATATTGGGTTGCATTCTTGCGCTAGCATGTTTAGCTGGTTGTTGAGTTAACCAAATATTGGCGAAATATTGGGAGAAATTGTCCATAATAATTATTTTAATAGAATTCGTACATTTAATATAACCCCATTGAACGGGAAATAACTGTCAAAATGACGTGTTCAAATGTTGCGCGTTCGTATGATTTCTTGTGATAGCTAGACACGTTGCAATTGGCAAGTACCAAAAGTAGTGGAATCTTTATTTTTGCATTAATGAGTAGCGCGTAGCAAGAGTCATGTCTCTTTTCTAATTAAACGTATCTATANCCCTAAAGCCCCCCCAAAAAAAAAAAAAAAAAAAAAAAATCTATAAAATGGTGTTTTGTTCTCTATTGATAAAATACAATATCACGTCTAAATGAAAAAAAGAATGGGAATAAGACTCTTTTTATTACTTCCGAGATTGACAACGGAGAAATTGTCGGTGAATGTTCTCCTTGCACGTTTAACTGATAAAAGGAGTCTGGAGTGGTCAGTGGAGGAACTAAACAAGTTAGAAAGAATAAGTTGAATTCGTTGGATTCACACGTCATAATACATCGCATTGTTATTTATCTTATATGTTCACACGTATACATGTGTTTCGTGTTTGTTGTTAAATGAGTGTCGGGAGGGTAATATTTTCATTAACTTCCATTTCTTTGGACGAGCTCTGTCAAAATGTTAGAAAACAATGTCTTCGGAGTGACAACCATATTTCATCATTACGGAATAATTTCAGGATAGAATACGCTAAGTAATAAACAAAAATAGTTTTTGAATACGACATAAGATCAGTCTGAACAATGGAAATGCTAAGTAATTGTTTTATGATTACTACTACAAAATAAATTTACTTGAATCCTGTGGACTCGCCTTACTCCTTCACGTCAATGCTAATAATGTTAATACAGATTAAAAACGCATGCTTGCATCTCTTTCTATAACGAAATTGTTTTCGCGAAAGAACAATATTAGAAGGAAATGTTTTTTTAAAGCAAATATTTAAACAATCTTTGTGATCTTTATCACGTCTAATTAATAAAAGCTATAACATCACTCAAATTTTATTATCAACATAACTACCGTATTTCTTAAGTGAATACTAATATCACTTAATCTGCGTAATAACTAACATCATAAAAACGTACGCATCGTGGACAAATACTTGTTTTATTTCATTGACTGATAAATTATCTAACTAGACAATACTTGCGACTAAAAGCCTAGCACCTGATAATATCTATAGGGCAAAATGTAATATTGTTTATCGTAAAACAAGTTTTTAAAAATGATGAATGAATAATAAGAATTACTTTAATATTTCGTAACAATGTATATTATTTAATTTTGTTTGAGAGTGATAAACTATTGGGGAACGATATTCTTTTCAAAAGAATTCCTATATAAATAAATGGTTGTGGCATTTACTGAAAATATAATTCTGGGAGAAATTGGCAGCACCGGATCCCGAAGCGTGTGACCGCAATCGTGAAATATAGAATGGTGAAATTGGAAAATATTCTTCGTTCAATTAAGCAGACGCGACGGAGGATAGTTCTCGTCAGAACATAGTCCCTCCCCTCACCCTTGTGGTCAACACAATAAGATGTACTTGAGTCCTCTCGTTGCGGGGGCGGAGGGTGCGCACGTGTCGATCACGTGAAGAGGGAGTCGGATTGAAGAGTTTGAGAAAGGGAGGGAATCGTTAGTCCACGTGCTGTGGGGTAGGGAAGTGACAGTGCAAAGGGAGCTCATTCACAACATATGGAGTGATTGAAAGAAAATTTAAAGTTATAATAATAATTAATAATAATAATGTCTTTATTACGTGGCAAGGCTCGGGCCATCTGGACCGCCCTTCCGCCTAACCACTTTTGAACACACACACATACATACGTACATACATGATTATCGGCGTCCATCGTGTCCGATGATGCCACTCTCCAATTGTCTTCTGCATTCCTTGTTTCTCATATGTGCCTTCAATCCGGCCTTGTATTTACATTTGCGGCTGCAGGCAGGGCAAGTCAAATTGTCGGGGTGTGTTGAGTCTGGTTGAGATGGAGGTGTTGGGTTTGGTAGAGATGCTGAAGAAAGCGTATCTAGGGTGGGTGTGATATTATCACAGGAAGCTGGCAGGAGTGGGGTCTTGATAGGTTTCCTGCTGTTGTCTTGTGGGATATCTGGGTGTTTATGGCGAATATGGCTTGTCATTCCACCTTTACTCCTTATTGTTTGTTGGCAATGTCTGCATGTCAATGGGTCATCTAAAGTGTTCACAGGTTCTGTTATAGGATGTTTTTGAGTTATGTGAGACATTACGTGTTGCCTTCCTTATCTTCCCTGTCTTTTGAGGGAGCAGAGTGGACAGCTCCATTCAAAGTTCTCTTCAATATTGTTTCTCTACTCTGTTGGTTTTGGCCTTTTCTACTTTTCTGTTGTGGTTGCTTTATATTAGTCCTTTCACAGCATTTCTCCATTTTCCCTGTTAGCAACAGTTTCTCTCCAAGTAGTTGTACTAATACCCAACTGTTTCAAATCCTGCTTCACAGCGTCAGTCCATCTTCGTTTAGGCTTACAACGAGCTCTTTGTCCATTTTTAAGTTCGCAGAAACCTATTTTATGTGACAGGCGATCCTCCTGCATCCTACTGACATGTCGTAGCCAGCGGAGGCGCCTGTTCTGAACAAGGTCTTCAATATTCAATATGTTCGCTCGCTCTAGTATAATCTCATTGGGAATATATTCTCTCCAACTGATCTTGAGTATGGTTCGTGAGCAACGCATATTTAAACTTCTCAGTTTGTTGAAGAGTTCTTTTAATGTAGTCCAACATTCTGCTGAGTAGAGAAGAGTACTGATAACTACCATCTCATACATGGATAATTTTGTTGTTAAACTCAGATTATGTGACTTCCAAAGTCTGTGATACAGCTGTCCAAATGCTGTACTCGCTGCACTAATTCTATTCTCAATTTCTGTTTTCATATTTCCCCTATTGTTGATGCAACTTCCTAGGTACGTGAAATTATCGACTACTTTTAATGACTCTTCACCCACATATATATTTTGAAGTTGACAATTCACAAACATTATCTCTGTCTTCTGTATATTCACTTTTAATCCAAATTCATCTACTGCTTTTACGAATGTATTTAGAAGTATTTGTAGATCTTCAGATATACTTGCAATGAGGGCACAATAATCCGCAAACATCAATTCTTGAATTTTGCTGTGACTTACTTTGGTTTTGGCTTTAAAATTTTGCTTGCAGAATAGATTTGAATCACTTCGATGGCAGATGTTTATGCCGATGTTTGTTCGGGACATTGTATTGTGCATTATGGTGTGAATATACAGAAGAAAGAGAAGTGGTGCCAGAACACAGCCTTACTTAACGCCAGTTGTGACTAGGAATGGATCTGAGAAGTTTCCATCCACCCTGAATTTTGCACTGGTCTGATCATGTAGACTTTTAAGGATTGATAGAGTAGTTAGGGGGCATTTCACTCGTTCTAGCACTTTGAAAAGGAGGTCTCGATTTACAGAGTCAAATGCCTTTGAAATGTCGATAAAGGCAATGCATAGGGTGGTATTCTGCTCTATGGTCTTTTCAACGAGTTGTATTGTTGAGAAAATCATGTCTATTGTAGAGCGTTCTTTTCTGAAACCAGATTGTCCGTCACGGAGTACTTTATCTGCCAATGCCACTAGACGGTTGTATAGAATCCTTGACAAAATCTTTTCTGGCACTGAAAGAAGTGATATGCCTCTATAATTTGTACAGCTTGCCTTATCACCCTTTTTGTGAATAGGTATGACTGTGGCGTTTCTCCAATCATGTGGTACTTCCTTTCTCTCCCATACCTCTTTCAGCAATATGTGTAAAAGTTTTGTAGATGCAGGTCCTCCTGCTTTAATCATCTCAGCAACAATCTCATCATCACCAGCACTATTAGGATTCCTGAGAAACTGGACTGTTTTGGTGATTTCTTCTTTGCTTGGTGCCTCGTCAGTAATATTTTCGGTTAGTTTGGCAGGAAAAGCGGGGATATTAGATTGAACGGGATTGTCTTGGTTCAATACTTCTTGAAAATGCTCTTTCCATCTTTCTAGCTGTTCAGATTTGTTAATCAGAGGCTCTCCTCCTTTGCTTTTAACCACATTTAATGGTTTATTCATTGGCCCAATGATGGATCGGATGCCTTTATAAAGGTTATGTGCATCATTAAAATCTCTAAATCTTTGTAGTTCCTTCATTCTGCTAGTCCACTAATCATCTTTGATCTTTCTCACTTCACGTTGGCACTGATGTCTAGCTTGTTGGTACTTTTTCTTGTTATTTTCAGTTGGATTGACCAAGTATTTGGTGTGGGCAGCTTGTTTTTTTTCTGGGCTTCATCTATGTCTTCATTTGACTCATCAAACCAATCCCGGTTGTTACTTTTCTTTGGGTTGAGGGTCTTTTCCGCTGCTTTCCTATAACCATCCTTAAATTTGCTCCATAAAGTTTCAACTGAGTCATTTTCATCATAGTTACAGGTAAAATTTTCCTCAAACTTCTTCTTGACTACATTGTCTTTTAATTCTTGGATGTTGTAGTTTTTCCGTCTTGGTTTTATGGGGTAGAATTGTTTCGTTGACATTTTTATGGAGGCTCTTATCATGTTGTGATCTGTATCACACTGCGCACCACCCATGCTTCTGCATCTCAATACATCTTTAATATTGTCTGATCTTGCTATGACATAGTCAATTAAATGCCATTCTTGAGAACGCGGATGTTTCCAGGTCACTTTATGTGATGTTTTTTTGTTGGAATCGTGTGTTGGCAAAACACAGGTTTTTCTCAGAGCAGAATTCCAGCAGTAGTTGACCATTTTCGTTTCTCTGTCCTATGCCATGATTTCCAATGATGCGCTTCCAATTACCATCACCACCTTTCCCTATCCTGGCATTCATGTCTCCGGCAATTATAACACCATTTTTGTTTGGTACACGATCAATTGTCTTCTTCAGTTGCTCATAGAATATTTGTTTGGTTTGTTTTTCTGCAACAAGGGTAGGGGAACTTATAAAAGTTGTTTGTGAATCTTTACCGGATATTTCAATGCTCATCAGTCTATTATTAATGCATGTCGGCTGGGAAACAATGCCGTACATACATACATACATAATAGTTAGAATAATAAACAAACAATACACTAATTTGAACACTTAAAATTCCATAAATCAAAAAATTGAAAATTTCAAATATTAAAAACATTTTATACTACGACAAACAACAATGTTAATATGACCACGAACTATAAAAAGCTATTAGTGTTCTTAATAATATTATGATCAACAGTTGTACAAAATACCTTTCATCAAAAATAAATAAACATTTAACTACAGGAAGAACAAGATAACATATAATAAAAATACAAACTAACATAATACATTTTAGAGTAATTTTGAAAGAATTGATATTAAAAGTAAAATGCAGATTACTCAACATAAATCATCAATGATTTCATTTACCAGATTCCTAAATTTACGTTAATTTATATTTTATTTTATTGCTCACGTATTCATTCGTAAAACTATCGAAGGTAATTCCTCAGATGCGTTTTGAAATGTTTAAATAAATTACTGTTTCTAATATATGTCGTAAGATTATTCCGTGATCTTGCAGTGGCTGCAGTGAAAGATTTATTTAGAAAATTTGTACGGCGTTTTGGGATGATGCATAATTTTTGTTGTAGACGTCTAGAAGAATTTAATATCGAAACATTATCTATTAAGTATGAATGGGAAACGAAATTGATAATTTTCAAGAAAAGACAGAAACAACAAAACACACGTCTTTGCTCTACAACCCACGACACTGCGCCTGACCCTGATTCCATTCACTATGAGATGTTCAGACAACTTAGTCTAGAATCGAAAGAATACCTTCTGGATATCTTTAATCTTTCATGGTCCGAGGGAGTATTCCCTAATTCCTGGAAGAAACAAACGCTTATCCCTTTACTATAACCAGGAAAGGACAAAACTGCCATCAGTAGTTACCGATGTATCGCCTTGACGAGTTGCGTCGACAAAACTCTGGAGAAAATTATAAAACGTCTCGTCTGGTATCCTGAAAGGCATAACCTTCTGAGTCAATCTCAGTGTGGTTTCAGTAAGTTCCATTCCACCCTGGACAACTTACTTCTCCTGGAAACAGCAATTCAAGATGCCTTTTCCCGAAGACAACATGTCGTCGGAATATTCTTTGACATCCAGAAGGCTTATGATACTACTTGGCGTCATGGCATTTTAAACCAACTCTATGTCTGGGGATTTAGAGGACATCTTCCTCTGATGTTACAGTCCTTTTTGGGTCAACGTTCCTTCTGCTACAGAATTGTAAGAGACTCTTCATATCTTCTTCTTCAAGAGAATGGTGTTCATCAGGGTTCCGTCCTCATTGTGACCTTATTTGCAGTGGTCATTCACAGCATAACATCTGCTGTTAAGAATCCTGTCCAGCACTCTTTTTGTTGATGAATATGCTATCATTTACTCATCGCAGAATGTCACAGGTCCAGTGCGACAAATCCAACTCGTCCTCAAAAGATTTTACCACTGCTTAAATACAACTGACTTACGTTTTTCTGCTGAAAAACCATACAGTGTTCCTTTTAGTACGAGACAAAGCTTCCTGCCAGAACCTCACCTTGCCCTGGAGTACAACGTTCTAACAGTATATCCTTCTGTAAAATACTTAGGTCTAACCTTTGATCAGAGACAGAATTGGATTGAACATCTTACAGACCTAAGAGCGAGTCTCTGAATCTATTCAAGTGCCTAAAGGAAAGGGGCGTTGATCGCTACTCCCTGCACCAGTTTTATCGAGCATTCATAAGATCTCGGCTCGATTATGGCTGCGTTGTATATAGCTCTGCTCGTACTAGCTATTTAAAGAAGTTGGATAGTGTCCACCATGCAGGAATTCGACTAGTTACGGGAGCCTACCGCACTAGTCCCATTCCGAGTTTGTATGCCGAGAGTGGCGAACCATTTCTTTACCTACTGCGACAACTACTCATGTTACGACACTTTTCCCATATGATTACTTTAACCGACAATCTGCTACACAATGCAGTATAATTATTTTTTGAATTCAGGATGGTTTTTAGTGGGTATGGTCATTTGGCGAGTCCCACGCACGGTGAAAAATCATTACAGCTCTTCTCTATGTTGCGGAACTGCATTTACCCCCACCTGGATGAACTTTAATGACCTTGCTGTTGACGAGCCCTTATAGCCCCACACAAAAACGTATGTTGCTGCCATCATAAGGCGAGTGTTAGTGATAGAGATATCAATAAAGTTTTATCAAAGTTACGTGTCTACATTAAAATGTCTATTACTATTATAATTTAATAAAGACGTGAATTATATGAATACTTTTCTTTAAGCTTTTCAATTTTCAACAACAATTTTGGTTTCATTTCTAAACTGATTATAGCCTGGCATTGATACAATACCCGTCGAAATTGAAGATTTCAAAACGTTTCACTAACCAGTAACACATCAGCAGTAATATCAGATAACAAGTTTATAATTTTCGACTTGTGCATTTTAAGTTACTGCGCGTTTACAAACAATACAGATAAATTACGAGAAAACTGAGATAATGAGTTTTGAAACTCTTGGATGGACGTGTGTGAGATAATTTATTATGTTTCATTTTTAGTATTCCAAATACAATTCGTGCTGATTGATTGTTCTCGTTAAGAAATTTAGAAACAACGGAAGTTATCTCCTGTGAACTTGGTACACTCACACATTACGGTTAGGTATTCCGTTTTAAATTTAAGGAATATTACAACTATATTGATAAATTATATGAATGAAAATTGATACGTATGTAATTCTAATTAAAATTTACAAAATACCTTTTGTTATTAATTTGTGTTCAAATTGCTGTTGGTTTTTTACGTACAATTTTTATTTCGCCATCATTTCGTTTGTTTTACATTTGTTAATTATTTTACGGATAGTTACTTCCTGTTATTATTGTCATTTTTTTTTTTTTAAAATTAGACTTTTAATTCCAGATCGGTTTAATTCGCTACTTCAACTCACTGTCTACATTTTTACTCTTCGATGGCTATGAGTTGTATAAACCTCAAAACATATAAATTGTATTCTTGCTATGTTCCTCTTAAATTCAGTTAAAGATAAACATATTTCAAGCAATATGTGTCGCTTCGGTGTAATTTTGTAATTTACTGCAATTACGGTATACTTAAAGGAATTTTATGATCTTTTCTTTTTCTACCTTGTATTTTTATTTGGAAAACTATCCAAAACCGTATACGTACAATACCAAATTTTAATGGAAAATTTCAAGTTATAGGGAATAGAAAACATCAGTTATGTGTTACTACCTGATTACCCGGCGTTACCCGCGATATTTCTTAGACTAATCTTGTTTTACTGAGGAAGAACTATGATATATCTATATTGTAAGATCTAAATACTTTTAGTTACTGATTTTTTTTTAATATTGACAGCATCCTAATTTTTCAAATTCACGATAATTCAAAACTAGACTTATACTACTCCCACTCGCGGGAACTGCGCCCGTTGAATTTTCGCTTCCGAAGTATGACGCGGTTGCACCATTTCTTTAAAGTTTTTGTAAAATCTAAACTGTTCGTCGAAATTTTACGATTTAAAGAATTTTTTATCTTTGTTAAATGTACTAATCAAATAAACCATTAAATTTCATGATGATTGGTTTTTCCCTTCTTAAATCTCTCTCTTAAACTGAAGTATTTTAACACTTCATATTTAATAACGTTTTATCGATAATTCAAGTTAATTTTTGCAGATAAGCTTATGCTGTCACGGAGTTCTTGTAGAATTCTTAAAGACAAATAATATTGCCTTGCATATTATTATCTCTATCCGTTTAGGCATCGTAAGCGAGTATAGCGTATTTTTTCCCAACCTCATCGTCATTAATGTGAAAAAACAACAACAAACATTTTCTATCTCTCTTTTCACATATTTAAAAAATAAAACTTAGTTTCGATGTCCAGGATGGACGCGGACTATTTCACCACGATAGGCGAAGTGGTTTATTGTTTATTCGTGAGCAGACAGACACAGTTTCGCTTTACGCATTTACATATTAGTATAGATAGATGCTTTTTAAACGCTGTAATATGAACAATACTTTGTACTCTTTGATAATAAAAATACACGTCAGAATGAGCGAATATTCACGTGTAATTCTAGATTTACCTTGTCATTCACAAAATTCTTTTAACTTTTGTGCAATGTGTATAGTTTGAGAAAATTTAAGATTAAGTTTAAAAGATATTTAAACAAAAATTAATCGCGCAGATACGCGACATCTTTTCCCATTTCTATTATTTGGCAATTGTATATCAAAGCACGTCACGAGGGCATTAAAGTAATAAATCTTTACACTGATCAGGATCAGTTCTTCTCTTCGTATTTCAAGCATATCCATGTTTAGCAGTGAATGATGTGACTGTTAACACTGCATTATGATGTATTGTAAACCATGGTACTAAGTATACAAACTAATATTCAAAAGCGAGATATCAAAACATATGTATCAAAGAAGAGATTAGTTAAACTAAAGTCGAATTTCGGATGATTTTTTTTTTTTTGGTGGAGGTGAACATCTTGTACCATTAAGTAGTCACTGCATATGGAATGGGATGAAGACTCTGCTTCAAAACAACCCGTCATGTTGCTATCTGTACGCTCGTTGGCGAGGATTGTAACCCTGATTATCGGAAAGAAATTTATCTCCTCGGACAAAGCTGATATTCTCGGGGTTTCCCTGCATTTATTTATTTATTCACACCCAAGTGATTCCGCTGACAGTCATCACTCAGTGCAAAATTCCAAAAAACGTATTTTAAATATCATACTTTTCCTTACACTAAAAAAACAGTTCTCTTCTCTTATACGATAATCTTATTCTTATTTCAGTACAAAAATGTTATATTGGTAAGTGTGAATATACTTGAACAAAATCTTTTTTGTTTCGGATGACTTAGCATTCAAAAATAATTACTGAAATGGGTAAATTAGGGGAGATTTTTCTAATTTTAACAAGGTGTAGTAATCAGGACAAAACATTCTGATTGTGCATATATTTGAGTCAAGGTGAAGCAATTTTTTTATATTATTGA
Source organism: Laupala kohalensis (assembly GCA_002313205.1). Classification (NCBI taxonomy): domain Eukaryota; kingdom Metazoa; phylum Arthropoda; class Insecta; order Orthoptera; family Trigonidiidae; genus Laupala; species Laupala kohalensis. The sequence continues at coordinate 514,460 of NNCF01126721.1, read as the reverse complement.
CGTCTACCATTACATTTAAAATGATTTTATCTTGTCTTTTTGTGTAGACCTTCTACTACAAAAATTTCAATCTCTAATACACAAACTCAAAGTTTCGACTTTTCCTCAAAAAAGGAGATAATATACTTGGATCTTGACTACATGACTGTAACGCAGAACGTTATTACTAATATTATGATTATTGGGACAATAGGACTCATAAGATCCCTAACACAACAAAACCTAAGAAAAAAAACAATGAACAAAAATAGCAGCAACAATTATCATAGTGTAATTTATTTTAATCGAATCACCAGTTACACAATCGTTTCGGTCCTTACCAATGAGAACCCTTATCAAGACATGCTCTAGATCAGTGATGGGCAAATATTTTAAAGAGGGGGTCAAAGGAAAGAAAAAAAAACTTTAGGCGGGCCAATATAATTTATTAAAAAGTAAAAATGATACATTTTACAAAATTCTTGTATTTTTTGTGATACTAAGTCTTATTATTGACTGAAAGATTATGAAGGAGAATGTGATGAATGAAACTGTGACTGCATTTTTAAAAGTTTTTCATAATTTAGATCGAACTGGGATGCACTTATTCTTAGAAGAGAAGTTAAATGCTCATCTGTCAGTCTGTTTCTATATCTAGGATAAATCAATAAATGTGAATGTCGTTACTGATATAAAAGAAAAGAGAAGAAAAAAGAGGAAAATATTTATTTTTCTTACAGCCTGTATTCTTTTTTATTTGTCAAATTAGGAATAATACCGCGCGGGCCGGATAGAACATTTCAGGGGGCATCTGGTCCGCGGGCCGTAGTTTGTCCATCACTGCTCTAGATTATACAAATACACGTACCAGTCGTTATAAAGTCAGTTAATGGAAGAATAATAAAATTGGAACTAATAAACATCACTTAATCATTAAAAATAGTCACAACCACATCATACAATATAAAACATACAATATTTCGGGAATATATATAAATCCATGTTTCCATATCAATCACTCGTCACATAATAATATATTATAAACACTTAATCATTATGAAATTATAAAAGTATCACATATATTCAATATTACACTTGTATTTTTAATATGTAATATTTTCGTTATGCAACGTTTCCAATAATTTTCTTTCTTATCTATGTTTATTACTTATAAGTATGTGATTCCAAAACAGTATATTATCGTTATTTAAAAAGTGAAATGGTATAACGCTTAGCAATACGTGAGGTAAGGAGATAGAAGTTGAAGAATGTCAGGTGAGATTCGTTTCCATTTATAAATTGTCCGACAAGGATATTGTTTGTTGTGTATGAATAACCCTTGCTCCACCGTTTTACAGAAGGGGATGATTATTCAGAACTATTATTGTTTTAAAGACTGATTTATCAGTTCCAGTAAATGTTTACTAGTTTTGTTCTTTTTTAGAAATGGATTGTTTCGATAAATGTTTCATACTATCGGTCATGTATGGAATTCCATTGTTGAATTGTACTACACTGTCGGCATGGAAATGAGGAAATAGGTAAATTTTCCACAAAACAAACCTTAAGTTTGTGAAGTATTTCTCCCATTTATTTTATTTATCATGAATGGATTACTGCGGAATCAAGGTCGACGATGCTTAAACGAGCGAAAAAAATTTGACTGAATATTTATTCTTTCCAAAATGAAATTAATGGAAAGAATAGTGGTGACTTATGTATGGTGTGATATAATACACGTGTTAGAACGGAAACGGCAATCGTTCGCAGCAACTTTTGATTGTGAATGTACGCACCCAGAAAGGGGACGTATTTCTCCTCGGTGTGTACTGGCGAGCCGCCCAATATTCGATGCGAGCAGATTGAGCAAACAGCCAAATATTTGCCCCCTCAGCCCTAATGTCATAATACGGGATAATTTGAGGTTCAAGTCGGGGGGTGCTGATTTGGTCGGACAGGGTGTAGGAAGAAGCTGAAACAGGGAGAAAAGGAAAGGGTTTGTATGTCCATGCTGTCCTCGGCGATATTATTGCTGCAGTACTCTCACCCTTTCAGTACTCTCATTTATCTCCTTCGGGATAGTCTGCTAATTCTCTTGTGCTGAAAAAAATTCCCGAATAATGAATATGTATGACACTCGGAGTGAAATATTACATTAACAAATCTGTATCACAAAACTCCGAAGAGCATTTCCATCAAAATCTCGGAATCAAAAGATATTTTAATAATAAAATACTACCTAAATATTAACATCGTAATATAAGAAAATAATAGAAAAAAACAATACAATGATATGCAAAAAGTATTTTAAAATGAAATGCATAATAAATATTGCCAATATCCTGGGTAAATAATTTTTTTTCATTGTTAAAACTTTATTATAAAATCACTTATATCCTTCACATGCTGCAAACAGTTAAATAATACAAATTAATAGAAATTTAGGAATTATTTTCATCAAGAAACCCGGAGATGATGAATAAATTAGCAAACACCAACGAGGAATCCTATACATTTTATGAAAATATTACAACTTTAATTTTTCCATTAAATGCACGGTAATTAAAACGAACGTCTTTTTATTCTCAAGTATGGAGGCATCATTTACTCTTCCGAGGTATGGTCCTCGCGCATCTAACACGTACGGGATTTTGCACAGATAATGGTTTCCAGGGAGGTAATTCCTTTTGCATTGCATAAGATTTACGTCGATATTGCTTATTAAAACTTTTGATGTCGAGTCTATGCGCCATCACAGATTAGAAGATGAAATTGGAAAAGTGCAGTATATATACCCCTAATTAATTTTCACTGATTACATTCTCGCGTCAGAAGTTTAAAAAATATTTTGGAAGAGTGTCGTTTCCAAATGACTTAATCATATTCCTAAAAAAAAATTAAACTCGTCGTGAGTATTCGAAACCGAGAGTAGAAGCAACAAGCTCATTCGAATACCCAGTTCTGAGTTTGGACAAGAAAACTATTTGTAATTTATTTGTGATTCTTCGTCAATGTGCAGTATTTTTCAAGAAGAAACCACCCCCCAGGGTATTTACATCTATTAAGTACGTGTTTGGCAAACACAGGGCCCCAAGCTGTCTGGCATTACTTCCACTTGTGCTAGCATCCTTCCTTTCTCTTTTCTGACCTCCCTTGGTCACCTCTTGTTCTTTTCGATCCCGACGCTATTAAGGCTAGGGTATCTTTCATTTTCTTCATCGATCTCATTTTTTGTCCTACCGCTAATTTCTTGTCCCCCCTTATTCTTTGTCCCCCTCATATTATGTCCCTCCTTCATTTTTTGCCCCCCCCCATTTGATTTTTTGATGTACGAGTATGTTGTGAGATATGTTTGGGTGTGTTGTAGATCTGGACGGTTTTTAGTGGGTACGGCTGAGTATTTCGGCGAGTCCCACACGCGCAGAGAGTCATGTTGGCTCTCCCTAGTGCATAACTGCATTTTCTCTACCTGTACAAGTTTTAAGGGCTCTAATGACCTCGCTGTTGACGATCCCTAAAGCCCCCCAAAAAATGGTCCGAGGGAGTATTCCCTAATTCCTGGAAGGAAGCAACGCTTATCCCTTTTCTAAAACCAGGTAAGGACAAAACGAACATTAGTAGTTATCGAAGCATTGCCTTGACGAGTTAAGTTGGTAAAACTGGAGAAAATTATCAACCAACGTATGGTCTGGTATCTTGAACGGCATGACTTGCTGAGTCAATCTCTGTGTGGTTTCAGGAAGTTCCATTCTACCCCGGGCAACTTACTTCTTTTGGAATCAGCAATTCAAGATGCTTTTGTCCGAAGACAAAACGTCATCGGAATATTCTTTGACATCGAGAAGGCTTACGATACTACTTGGCGTCATGGCATTTTACAACTCCATGCTTGGGGATTTAGAATACGACTTCCCCTAATGCTCATTTCCTTTTTGGATCAACGTTCCTTCCGCTATAGAATTGGAAGAGACACCTCGGATATCCTTCTCCAAGAGAACGGTGTTCCTCAGGGCTCAGTCTTTAGTGTGATTTTATTTGCAGTGGCCATAAACTGCATAACGTCTGCTGTAAAGAATTCTGTTTTACACTCTCTTTTTGTCGATGACTTTGCTATCTTTTGTTCATCACAGAGTGTCACAGGTGCGAAGCGAAAACCCCCCAGGGTGCTTACATCTAGTAAGTACGTGTTTGGCGAACACGGGGCCCCGAGCCGAGTCTGGCATTGCTTCCACTTACTTGTGCCATGCTCCTTCCTTTATCTATACTGACCTCCCTTGGTCACCTCTTGTTCCTTTCGATCCCCACGCTATTAAAGCTAGGGTATCTTTCATTTTCCTCCTCTTCTCCTTCCTCTATTTCTTCATCTCTTCCTTCTCCCAGGGGGCTTACATCTGGTAAGTATGTGTTTGGCGAACACTGGGCCCCGAGCTGAGTCTGGCACTGCTTCCACTTGCTTGTGCCATGCTCCTTCCTTTATCTATACTGACCACCCTTTGTCACCTCTTGTTCCTTTCGATCCCGACGCTATTAGAGCTAAGGTTTTCCTCTTCTTCCCTTTCTTCTTCTCCTCTTTTTTCTTCTTTCCCCCGCAGGAAGCTCAGTTTCGAGTGAGTATGGGCTTGGCGCACCCACGGTTCCGAGCTGGGGACTGGTATTGCGCCACCAGTCCTCGGACACCGTAGGCTTTGGACACGCTTCAGCGACCGCCATTGGCGCGATAGTGGAAAGTTGCATGTTACGATGGGCGGAGATCTTGCCTTCGTTGGCCGGGTCGCGAGGAAGGATTAAACCTCTATAAAAAAACCCTCAACCTCAAGGTGTGTTACGCGCCGATGAGGTGAATGGGTGTTGAGGA
>NNCF01126721.1:479850-503283 GCA_002313205.1 Laupala kohalensis | reverse complement strand
TTTTCCTTCTGGTAGAGGCGGATTTATCATACAGGTTCTCTAGGCTTTGTCTAGGGGCGTGTTTATTGTAACAATGAATCGTGAATTTATTGTTATTTCAATTCTTATGATTTTTTAAACACTATACTCAGAATAATCTATAGTTCGATAATAACTTGCACATGTAATTTTTTTTTTGCTTAAAATTACAAACATATTGACATTCTATTAGTATTATAACTCGCAGCTAACTTTTTATCTTATCTAGGAATTTTTGCTGAATTTTTTGAATCCGCCTCTGCCTTAGGGCCCTTGATCGGAATTGATGGGATGGTCCCTTGCTTGCTTCCGGAGAGTAAATTAGTTTTTTTTTCCTCCACGTGGTCATACGCAGTTTGTACTGTTTTTTGACAATAAATTTATTATTTATTATCATACTAATTTTATATTATTATTATTACGAATTTTGTTTTGTATTGCATTTTCACCCTGAAGATACTGACTACATTAGCAAAAAAGATTCTATATCATATTATTTTCAATTTGTTTATTTTATTCTAAATGACTAAGAGCTTTCTACTCTATTTTATCTACTATAAAATTTACTATAATAACTACAAAATTTCAACTTTGACGAAATGAAAGAATAATTAATTTCTCGAAAACTATCCTTAATTAAACCAATTTTTCTAAAATGAAATGATACATATTCTATTACTATAATGTAATTAAAAATGGAATGACCATTAATTGAGTTTGTTTTTATTGTTCTCTAATTTTCTATTGTTCCATATATTTTTATTAAAAATTGTTAAATGTCTATTATAAATAAGTTTAATGTAAATAAAAGAATGCGTTTAGTTATAATATTTATGATTGGTTGATCTTGAATCAACATTTTCTTGCTTTCAGTGGAGATTCCCTTTTAGCGGAGAATCTGAGCATTACGAAGCGTCAATCTGAGAAACAAACAATATTTCATTATTATAAATTACAGAAATTCATCATAAATATTCGATTTATCGTATTCTATCATTCAGAAATTCATTTATTTTTTTCAGTTACAACGACATTGCTGTGAATATTACATGCAGCAAAATCGAATCTAGTGTATTATTTATATCGAATTTTCACTACACATTACTTCTACGATTCATTTTGGAATTATAAATGGATAACTCCTTATTTTATTACGTATTAAATCCACTACTCCTCCTAGGCCCTTAGGCCCTTGATCTGAATTGATGGGATGGTCCCTTGCTTGTTTCCGGAGACTAACTTAGTTTATTGTCCACCACGTAGTCATACGGAATTTACAGCTGCTTTTTTTCTTTTTTGACAATAAAATTCATTGATTTATAATTTGTGCTGGTAGCTCGCGATTATGTCTTAACATATCCATCGCCTTTACCATAACTAGCGTAGGAATAGCAATTTCTAACCTGCTGTGACGCATTGTTTTAGTTAAGCGGTACTTGCGCTTCAGGTTCGCCATTTTCATGACTTCCCGCACAGAGAGCCAATCAGCGTTCTTAATCCGTCGCTTTAGATTTGCTTCTTCTGCGCGGTGAAGTGCGTGATATATTGGGCGCAAGAGTCTACCGATTCGTGAAGCAGGAGTCCTTGCTCTTGATTGCAGCCACTGGGAGTCCTCGCGATTTCGACGTAAACTTCGAGGACGACGAGTTCTGCCCCATATGCGCTGCCCCTCCTCGTCATCCGAGTCCTCAGCGGGAACTGAGAATGAAGTGGACTTATTTTAAGCCAAATAGAATGTACTTCTATTCTCGTACGTTACAATATATGGAATGATGAAGTAGGCGACAAACGTAACCACATAATTTGTAAACTATAGGAGTATCTCAAAGTTTTACAATACTTTTTTGTTTTGTTTTGCGCTATTCATAACTTGAACTTTAGGCTCCGACATACATTTTATCTGCGTAAAGAAAATATTTTAAAACTTTTTTTCACATTTAAGATTTTGACGTACATTGTACTAAAATTTTCACTTTTACTGTTTGCAAAAAAAGTTATTGTCCCTTAATTGTACCAAAATGCGTGAATGGTTTTTTTTAATTAAATATATTTTAAACAAAAATATATTTTAAATAAAAATATATTTCTGAGAAGGAATTAGTCATTTATAAAAATAAGGATATTAAAAAAATCCATTATTTACTTTCATTAGTAAATGAATGTAACACTATTAATTTGAGACGGGTATTTTTACGTAATCCTTTTAGTATCACGTTTTTTAACGGATCGTATAACATTGACTCGAGTCAAAATTCCCTGACTGCACATACAATCCTTACAATGTAATTACACAAATATACTTGAATATTAAACCACGCAGGCGAAAGTTCTTATGTGTGTATTATAAATTGATAGTTTTTCTATAGATATTTAGTGCAAATTATTGTCCCTATATTTACCTCTTTTGGCCTTTAATTGACATCTTTGGGGAGCTCGACAGTATAAAGCCGATCTTCGGAAGCCGAAGTTGGAAAAAGCAGCAATTTTGTCTTTGAGCGAAGACTATAAAATACTTAATATTTGTTAAAATTTTATAATGGTAAAATTATATATTCTTCGTAGTAATAATTACCAACTCTCTCTTCTGTTAGAAGGTTTTCATCTTCCGAGAAATCATGGTCTTTTCCTGTCTCGGAGGCTGAAATAAAATTATTAGTGAGATTATCGATGGAGGTCAATGGTTCGAAAATGGTCTCTATTCCTTCAGCGTTGTCTGTAAAAATGGTCCATTTATACAATTATTAAACGTACTGTATCATAAGATATATCATAATTTATTGTGATTAATTCTAATAATAATATAGTAATAAATAAGTCTTATTATCATTGAAAGTAAAAAAGATTATTTGTTAACGCTACTATTTTTGAGACTAAGTATGTGCAAGGCTAGAAACACACTAGCGTGTCTTGGTGTGTCGAGACGCATCAGAAGCATTTCGGTTTCATAGATAGTGTGTCGTATGGGACTCGCACCAGAGCGGTGGTGGGGCTTCTGACGCGTCATGTTTCGAAACATTGGTGTGCACACTTACCGTCACGTCACAACTCGTTACGACACTCTGGTGTGTTTCTGGCCTTAGTTTTTATTATCGGCAAAGAAACTAGAATATTCTTGATCTCAAAGGGATATCTTACCTTCTTTTGGGATACATGAAGAGCACTCGTAAGCTATTAGGTCTTGTTGGGAATCCATTTCAGCCTGATTCTCCGAAATTGAATTACTTTGGGAGTCATTATCATAATCACTTCCTGATGAAGATGAATCTAATTGCTCTATCAGAAGTTGTATTCTTCGTTCCATATTCTCTGCAACATATTTTAGATATTGAAATATGAGAAAGTTAAACATGATTACAATGCACTTTACCTAAATTTTGAATTTAAACAGCCAATACCTTGTATACTGATAGTTAAGCAGTTATCAAGGCTTATAGCACTTGAAGAGGAATCATCAATTTTTGAATCAATATCATTTTCCTTAGTCTTTACTGAAGGATAGTCTTCTATCTCGACGATTTTTCTAGATTCTGATGAATCATTATCTATAATAGAGTAAAAATTACCATCAATTATGATATTAAATTGAACTTAAAAGTAGAAGGCGAAATCATAAAAGTATTTATCATGTTTTTCATAAAAATTACGTTAATTGACCAAAGTTTCTCATTAAATGTACAAATCAGTGCATAAAAATATCTATATGGAGGACAATAAACTAATTTACTCTCCGGAAGCAAGCAAGGGACCATCCCATCAATTCCGATCAAGGGCCCTAAGGCAGAGGCGGATTCAAAAATTTCAGCAAAAGTTCCTAGATAAGATAAAAAGTTAGCTGCGAGTTATAATACATATATAATGCCAATATGTTTGTAATTTAACGCAAATATGTTTGTAAATTTACATCTAAAAATATGTTTTACAGATACTTTCATATTTTGCACTAGCCTGTTTGTGTAAAAGAACATGTATTTAAAAGAGGTCATTGAACTCTATAACGGGGTTTCTAAAAAACAGGTAATACTCAACCTGCTTTTATCATACTTATTAAAAAATGAAGAATGTATTGTTAATGATATTGATGATAATGGAAAAATATGAGTGAACAATGAGAGAATACAAGTACTTAATTTTCATAGATTCTTCAAACGATTGCATGAAAACGTATGGGTTTACTTCTCTCAATTTATAGTTCAGAATTCCAATTTCGCCGGACAACTGTTCGAGCGGGGCCTTCTTATGGCTGCACCAGGAGGAACGAGACCCTTTCGAATGTGCTTCTTCACAGCTTTAGGTTCGTAGGAAGGTTCTGGTCATTCAGTTACAGTAAATAAATTAGTTTTTTTTAATTATAGTATTTTTTGGAAAATCTAAAACATATAATTTTTATGGGTTATGAAAATATTGGTTCTCTTTAGTTACAATTTGCACACACAATTGTTGTAAAATTCTGAGAGACTGAACGTTATCCTTTTTTAGATGAGTATTAATTTTAAATTTAATGGCCTTATTCGTTCTCTTTTTAGTATTTGTTACTTTAAGAAAGTAGTTGGATACAAGAATTATTTGAGGTCTCATTGTTATAAATCCCAGGGGTCTTACCGAGTATCCATTTGAATTAGACTGCACAAATTAGGGAAAGGACAAAGCACATTGCACGTGTAAATTATTTGCTACTACAGTGTTAAATTTAGTACATAAACGAATTGATACAAGAGGATAAATAATGTAACAAAAATTTATAATTAGGATTATTATTGTAGCAGAAGCTACTTGTTACACCAACAGTGAACCAGTGAACATGAATGAAGTGCAATAAAACCTTTCAACAATCTAATACTAAAATGTTCCCCAAAAAACAAAGTGTATAACAATCGGGAATGTTCTACAATAAGAAAAGGTGAACACAAATGTGGTACAATGCAAGTATGATAAATTCAGAACAAATGAACAAATAACGTGAATTTTGACAAATCACTAAAATTTGTACGTAAAGTAAGATCATAGTTACTAAGACGACAGCAGTTGTTGAAGGAACAGCAACACACACAACAATCAAGTACGCGTCGCGTCACTTCGCTCCGCTCTCATACGCATTGAAACTCTATGTCATACTAGCTGTAGAACAAATGTTTTGACCGCGATTCATGTTGAACTACTTAGCTACAATCTGATCTCTAGATTCCTGCTATTAATAATAGCATTTTATGCGAATAACTTCACTTCACTACTGCTGCCGATCTGACGTCTGGGTCGTGAATCGACTGCAAGTGTGCATTGACAGATTCCAGTGACATTTAAACACAGTAACAAATTGGCACGTCGCTATTTACATATGTGGACCATATTCATTTGTGGAAAACCAAGTAAACTCAGTGCATCATCCTCAACAGGAATATATTGTGATCTATGTAGCCACCACGCGATGGTCTCTCATAAACCGCAGTGCTAATTCGATGTCGACAAGCTGTAAGAAACTAAGTAATTTGTCAGGAGTTGTTTACAAAACTCTATGCATTTGACATTGCATGATAACCAAATACTAACTGACTTTTCTGACTATTCAAGCCATATTATTACTGTTATTTCAACATTTGTCATTGATTCATTGCTTCATCAATATTTTTGTTTCATTCTATTGACATGTTTCTTTATTGATCAAGTGATTCAATAATGTTTTATGTGTTTTTTTTTCATTTACATGTTTCTTCACTGAATAAGTGGTTCAACGATGTTTTATGTATTTCCTTCCATTTATATGTTTCTTTATTGACCAATTGTTTCAACTATATTTTTGTGCTCATGTCTATTTACATGTTTCTTTACAAATCATCTTTGATGCATTGAACTGATGTAATTAATTCAATTCTAGTGCTTTATAATTTAAGAGGCAATCCAGGAACTTTATGTTCTGATTCCTACCGAAATGTATTTCTGCATCAACAATAAACATCTCAATGTCATTCATGATTTTGAACCCGACTATTATTTATCGTAGTTAAATGTGTAACGCTCTTAATTTATTTTAATATTTATTTTTATTTTAGAGGGGTAAATTAATAATTAACGAACACGCATTATTCACCTTAAATATTTCAATATATTTTATACCCCGACAGAATAATAAAGTGGTGATCCTGAAGTGATTGATTCAATCATCTCACTTAACGTGACCAAAATTTTTTAAAACGGAATCATAAATCCCGGCGTGAAACGCGTAAAAAATTCTTACATAACTGAAAAAAGAAATTCCAAAGAAATTTTTTTACGCAATCATAGACGACGGGAAAGAGAATCCGTAAATAGATAGATCATAGATTATATTGTCTAATCATTAATTCTTTCAGAACTAGTATATCATTGGTATAATAAAATAATTATCAGATAATTTCAAAATGTCTGCCGAAAAAACTCAGATTTTCACTACCACGCAGAACCCCATAGTCGCTACATTGTCCCTTCCAGCCTTTGGTAGGACAAACCGAGCGCGTGGTTTGCTGTAGTCGAGGCCCAATTTTTGGCCAGGGGAATAACTACTCAGTTTCATAAACATGTCAACATTGTGAACAACCTTGCCAGTACAGTAATTAGGGACGCAGACGAGACTCCAGGCGAAAAAAATGCATATGAGAACCTTAAGCAATTCCTGATACAACTTTTCTCAAACTCGCAACGGACCAGGATTGATAAAATTCTGTCGGCAGAAGTCATCGGTGATCGGACTCATCTCAATTTTTAAGACACTTGAGAAACTTAGCTGGAGCCAAACACCAAGACAATTCATTTTTAACCGAGATATGGTTACGGGCTTTGTCAGTACAAATCAGAACAATTTTAGCAGGAACATGTGCCAGAGATGTTACAGAACAAGCGGAGTTAGGTGACAAGATTGAGGAAGAATTACCCACGTATAATACGGTCGCCGCTGCTCGCGAAGGCGCGAACACCCGTGTGTCAGATACCAATTTTCAGAACAAACATCAACCAACAACTGGAGCCAGCATTTCCACGACGGTAGCAGATCCGACGATCGACTACCTCATGCAGGCAATTGGCAATCTGATGAAGCAGATTGCCGAACTAAAAGTACGGATCTCCCAGCAACACTTCCCTTCGACAAGAGGTAACGTAGAACTACGAAATTACCTACCACGTTTAAGATCTCGGTCACCTTCGAGAGATATTTGCTGGAAACACACCAGATTTGAGAATGACGCGAAGCGGTGCCTGACTCCATGTACGTTTACAAAAAAACGTGGCAGAACGCCCTCCAACGCAGGGTTGAAGGGCGAATTAAATTTCTGTAACAAATTGTATAAAATCAACCCTGAAGGCATCCAACCTCTGGAAGAGCGAGTAATAGCAACACGTCAAATGGAACCTCCAACCACAGAAAACGGAATGAGATGCTTCCTGGGTATGTTAAATTTTTACAGACGATTCATCCCGAAAGCAGCAGTACCACAAGCAGCCCTGAAAAACGCCATCGCGGTAGGGAAGAAAATCGGGAATAAGCCATTCTCATGTAACGACACCCTCCACGAGGCGTACCTAGCCTGCAAGGAGAGCCTGTCAAACGCAGTCACGTTGATACACCCACGCAGCGACGCCCAGCTGGCGTTATTCACCGACGCCTCAGCCACTCTCGTAGGCTCATGCTTACAACAGAAGGTACAGAATGAATGGCAACCTCTAGCTTTTTTAGTAAAAAATTGAACATCGAACAGACGCAGATGTCCACATATTATCGCGAACTTCTTGCAGTATTTGAAAGTGTCCAACATTTTAGACATTGGTTCAAGGGATGTAATGTAACAGTCTTTATAGATCACAAACCGCTAATATACGCGTTTAAACAGAAAAAGGAGAAATTACCGCCGCAGCAATTACACCAGCTCCAATTCATCGCACAATTTTCCACCGACATATAACATCAGCGAGGAAAATAACATCGTTGCTGATACACTCTCAAGAGTGGATTATCACTTTATTAAATGATGCAACTAACTTAGCACAACTGTAAAGGGATGACGGTGACTTAAAAGAATTATTCGCATTAAAACCAGACAAATTTACCAGACGGGAAACCCCAAACATTTAGACATGCAAAGACGGACGCCTAGTAATACCGTTACAACGATAGTTTCAATGAAAATCACAAATTGTCAAAGAAAGATAATACACAGACATACAATTACTCCGTTAGCAACATTCAAGCCACCGGAAGAAAGATGCAACACCATACATATGGACATAGTAGGGTCACTACCTTCATCAGAAGGATATAAATACGCCGTGACAATGATAAATCAATTTACACGGACAAACGACAGAACGGACAAACTTAAAATCACAAACATACACTTGTCGTCCATTATAGGTCGTAAGTACAAAATCCATTTGAGTACAAAACCATCATGGACAAGAGATACGAGTACTTTTCCCGGTGTCGGTCGATCGTTGATGGTGAATCTATTTATATGCGTTTAACATAGTCATTGAGATGCTCGTCATGTGTCGGTCCTGGCATCAGCCCAAAGAATACGTGTCTTTATTGAGATGTACTTTTACTGCTGAGCTGCAATCGTGTTTAATGTCTCCCTCTCTCTGCGCCTTATACTTTGATTATACCAAACGAGTACAGTGGTGAGAGCAAATCGTCACTAGGCCAAGGAGTGATGTGGGCGAGTGTTGGCAGTGAATATCACAGGGTCCGATAGGCTGTCTCGCCTTTCTACTAAAAGGTCGAATACTCGATGTGTTTCTAGGTACCAGCACTCGGTCGAGAACACTGCCTCGCCAATCTTGAGCTACTCGTTACGTATAATCAAGGCCATGACACATCTGAACCACTGGATTGAGATATAAGTAACTGATATTGCGGTAATGTCAGTGTGCAGTTTCCTGGTCGCATTGACTGGTGACAGGACGTTAGCCTTAGTGTGCTTGTTTGTCTTTGTTCACAAGCTACAAACTCGTGATTTGAACATCTGACGAAGGGATGTATTATAATAATGAATGTAAAGTTGAGTATTACTATTGAGCAGCAATGAAACGAATTCCTACTCATTTATTTTGCATTAATCTACATCTAACAATATTCTCTCCGCCGTCTAAGATAACAAATACATAATGAGCATCTGGCCTATAACAGGGAAATTTCTGTTATTGTATGTTTAAAAATTTAATATATTAAAGTGTTGAAGAGATTTTGTGTAATAGTCATTTTTAATTTAAATAAATCTCTTAAATATCTTTCGTGGCTTTTTAATTTTCTCGTTTTTTCTGGGAAAACTTGATTTTAGTTGTGCATATCTGTTTCGTTAATTTAGAGAAGAATTTCAAGTTAGTTGTTAATCTATTTAAAGAGATTAATCCGATTGATAAGAATTAGCTTACCGATCTCTTTTTCTCCTATTCCGCAGCAGAGCCAGCGTTTCAGCTTGCTTAATACAGGCATTGTGGCTCGTATCACAGAGTGCCTTCAAGTCAGCTGTCCTCACAGTCATTCGCTTCAGGGAGAGTGAAACCCAGCAACGGACGGACAATACTCTAAGACCTAATTGTTGGTGCTGCTACTGTTAGGGCGGCTCCACGCATCCATCATTCGGCAAACTCCGAATGGCGATCACGGCTCGCCAATGCTCGGCTTCCTTTGATATGTCCAAAAGACCGACACGCTGCGAGTAGGGCGAGTACCGGTATTCGTGACGGTGCAAGGAGCAAGCAATTCTAATAACCTAGTCGTTGGCGAGCTCTAAAACCGAAATTTAAAAAAATGTGTATGGTAAATAAAATGAAAAGAATTAATGTTGTGGCATTGGCATTGTGTAGATTCATTATCGAATTACGCAGTGAGAGGATGTTATCTTTTGTGTGTTAGTTTTTGCTCATGTCTACAAACTCTTGATTGAACATCTGTTGGAATTATGTGTTATAGTGAATATTAAGGTGAGTATAACTATTGAGGAGCAATGGAACGAATTCTAACTCATTTATTTTGCATTATCCTACATCTAACAATATTCTTTCCGGCGCCCAACAAAACATATAATAAGCACCTAGGATATAACTAGGAAATTCCGGTTATTAAATGTGTGAAAATGTAATTTATTCTGAAGAGATGAAAAGGTATTGTGTAATTGTCATTTTTAATTTAAATAAATCACTTAAATATCTTTCACATTTTTTTAATTTTCGTGTTTTTCTGGGAAGACTTGATTTTAGTTGTGCACATTTGTTACGTTAATTTAGAGAAGAATTTTAAGTTAGTTGTTAATATATTTAAAGAGGTTTCTCTGGTTGATAAGAATTAGCTTACCGATCTCTTTTTCTCCTATTCCGCAGCAGAGCCAGCGTTTTAGTTTGATTAATATAGGCATTGTACCTTGTATCACAAAGCGTCTTGAAGTCAGCTGTCTTTACAGTCCTTCGCTTCAGGGAGAGTGAAACCCAGCAACTGACTCTTAAGACCTAATTATTGGTTCTGCTACTGTTAGAGCGAATCCAGATATTCGGCATTCGGTGAACCTAGAATGGCGTGCAATGCTTCACTTTATTTGATGTTCTCAAGAGACCGACTCACTGCGTGTAGGGACGGTACCGGTATTCGTGACGCGAAAAAGAGCAAGCAATCCATCCATACTATTCACTATTTTGGGAGCGAGCACTCGGGATTCACCGAGTGCCGAATGTCTGGAACCGCCTTTAGACAATAGTGTACCCGAAAACTAACATTTTATAGCCTTTTCGAAAACTAATAATTCACGATGCTCTAATTTAAAAATTCTGGAGTGTGCTCCACTCAACTTTCCAATTATACCTTTTTACAATAAAATCATTACAGAATAATTAATTATTATAAAGAAGACTACAAAGACAATAAGTTAGAAATCTGTTCTAATAAATTGTTCTAATATTATTGGGAAGGAGGCACCCGGTGTCTGTAAAGTACATTAATTGCTCAGGCAACCACCCGGTGTGAAGCAGGGAGTGCATTGCGTGTTTTGAAGAGAAGTGCATAAAATTAAAGCCACTGAACGGATCCCGTGCGAAGAAGCAGGAAAGCAATACAGGTCCCAACACTTTATTAATCCACCACAGCGGAGACTCCTGTAGTAAAAAGAGCATTTCTAGAAAGACAGTTGCTACTGACATGTCTACGACGACGTCGAGCACATGCCAATGCAAATGTGGGGAAAAAGATCTTCAAAGTGTTTTGTGAAGCCAAAAACTCCATCCACAGCCCGTCCATCTACATCAGAGAAAAACACCAAAAGTCTGACACGTACCCCAGCAAGTACCAAGCGACAAACGAAGAAAAAAGGGTTCCAAGGCTAAGCCCAAGAACTGTGCCGATTTCTTGAAAATAACAATATCAAAACCATCCAACAAGAAGCGGATACGTAAAAACAACAACTCAGTGCTTCTTTCCTCGGAGCCGGATTGTGCTTCCACCGACAATGACGCGGAAATGCACAGTCAGGATCCAGACCCAGGAGGTTCCAAATTGTAATGGCTTCCATTCCGCAATGGAACCTTAAAGGATATAGAACTCAACATGAACAGTTACAGCTCTTAGCGCGTCGCAATCCGACCTGCATTTGCCTGCAAGAGACACACATTTTCCCAGAACACTATCTGCGTGGATACATTAGCTTCAGATAAGACGACACCACGGGAGATCGAGCGAAATGTGAAGTTGCCGTGTTTGTTAGACCCACTATCCAATCCACACCCGATTCCTACAAACACAAATACAGGCCATAGCAGTCAAATATAATTCACCAGCTCCCTCGACGAATCCTCCTGCTTGGAGATTTCTAGGCGCACAGTGTATTGTAGGGTTTGTCGAGCGATTACCCCATGGGTCGACTACTCAATTGTCTCTTCGAGCGTAAAGATTTATGTATAATGAATCCGGAGGTATGACACAATTTGCGTTTACCACGGGGTCATGGACTGCTATAAACCTGTCAATTTGCTCTTCTGAAGTTGCTGATATCTTCCAATGGAAGGTAGATGATCAGCATGGTAGCGTCCATTATCCCATCTGGTCGTGCTTGCTGGAACGTACGACTGATCCAGAATGAAAGCCACATAATTGTATTTTCAAAAAGACTAATTTGAATCTTTACCGTTCTCTGTCTGTCTTCAGAGAAACAAGTAGTGTCCAAGACAGGGTCGACCATCTGACCCAGGTGATTCATGACGCCGCAGAAGAATCCATTCCGAAAACATTTATGTTTCCACAAAGACCTCATGTCCCCTGGTGGAACGACGCATGTCGGTGAAGAGCGCAGAACCATAAAAAAATTCAGATCTACCTTCTAGAAACAGTTTCTACATACCGCTAAGAGAACAACATCATCCACTAAAGTATGGAAGTTATTCCGAAAAATATATGGAAAGTATTCTCGAGGCTCAATATCCCCAGGGAGACTTACATCTTGTAAGTACGTGTTTGGCGAACACGGGGCCCCGAGCTGAGTCCGGCATTACTTCCACTTGTGCCAGATACATTCCTTTCTCTTTCCTGACCTTCTTTGGTCACTTCTTGTTCTTTTCGATCCCGACGCAATGGTATCTTTCATTTTCCTCTTTCTTTTACTTGTATTTTTACTTTTATTTTACTTGTATTTTTGTAATGATTTGTGTAGGTTTGAGATATGTTGATATTTGAGTTTTCAGTTGTAATTCAGGAGGGTTTTTAGTGGGTATGGTTGAGTTCGGCGAGTCCCACACGCAGGGAGAGTCATGTTGGCTCTCCCTAGTCCGTAACTACATTTTCCCTATTTGTACCAGTTTTTAGCGCTCTAATGACCTAGATGTCAACGAACCGTTAAGCCCCACAAAAAAGGACCCAATATCTGGATTTAATTATCAGGGTAAAATTCTCACCAACAACTTAAAAATGACAACAGTGATAGCTGAATACATTGCAATGCAAACATCTACAGCAAACTGCGATCCTGAATCCGAGAGGAAAAATGAAATAACTAAGAACACCTTTTGTTTTTGCTCTTCAAACTATGAACAATATAACACTAATCTTTCAATCTATGAACTTGAGTCAGTTCTAGCGACAGCCCAAGACACTGCTTTTTCCCTCGTTCCATTCATTATGAAATGCTCAGACAACTCAGTCTTGAATCGAAAGAATTCCTTCTGGATATCTTCAATCTTTCATGCTCCGAGGGAGTATTACCTAATTCCTGGAAGGAAGCCACTCTCAAACCTTTACTAAACCCCCCAGGGGACTTACATCGAGTAAGTACGTGTTTGGCGAACACGGGGCCCCGAGCTGAGTCTGGCATTACTTCCACTTACTTGTGCCATGCTCCTTCCTTTCTCTTTCCTGATCTCCCTTGGTCACCTCTTGTTCTTTTCGATCCCGACGCCATTAGGGCTAGGGTATCTTTCATTTTCCTACCTCGCCCCAGGAGACTAACATCTAGTAAGTACGTGTTTGGCAAACACGGGGCCCCGAGCTGAGTCTGGCATTGCTTCAACTTACTTGTGCCATGCGTCTTCTTTTCTCTTTTCTGACCTTCCTTGGTCACCTCTTGTTCTTTTCGATCCCGACGCAATTAGGTCTAGGGTATCATTCATTTTCCTCTTTTTTTTGTTTTTTAATGTTTTTAGTAAAGTCTTGAGATATGTTGGAATTTGAGTTTTGAGTTGTAATTCAGGAGGGTTTTTAGTGGGTATGGCTGAGTCATTCGGCGAGTCCCACACGCGGGAAGAGTCATGTTGGCTCTCCCTAGTGCGTAACTGCATTTTCCCTACCTGTACAAGTTTTAAGGGCTCTAATGACCTCGATGTTGACGAGACCTAAAACCCCACAAAAAAAACCCTTTACTAAAACCATGAATAGTCAAAACGGCCATCAGAAGTTATCGAAGCATTGCTTGACGAGTTGCGACGGTAAAACTCTGAAGAGAAATATCAACCGACGTCTCGTGTGTTGTCTTGACAAGTGTAACTAGACGTGCCGATCTCACTGAGGTTTTAGGAAGTTCCATTCCACCCTGGACAACCTTTTCTCCTGGAAACAGGAATTCAAGATGCTTTCGTCCGAAGACAACATGTCGTCGGAATATACTTTGACATCGAGAAGACTTATGATACTACTTGGCGTCATGGCATTTTAAAATGATCTCTCTGCCTGGGGATTTCGAGGATCTTCTTCTGATGTTACAGTCATTTTTTGGATCAGAGTTCTTTCCGTTACAGAATTGGAAGAGACACCTCGGATCTGTTTCTTCAAGAGAACGGTGTTCCTCATGTTTCAGTCCTGAGTGTGACCTTATTTGCAGTGGCTATTAAGAGTATCACATCCACTGTAATGAATCCTGTCCTACACTCTCTTTATGTCGATGGCTTTTCCATCCTTTGTTCACCACAGAATGTCACAGGTACGGAGCGACCTATCCAACTTTTCCTTAATAGATTATACTACTGGTCGGAAACTTGGTTTTCGTATCTCTGCTGAAAAAACATGCTGTGTTCTTTTCAGTAGGATACAAAGCGTTTTGGCAGAATCTTACCTCGCCGTGGGGAACAACTTTCTAAAATTATATCCTTCTGTTCTTACGTCTTATCTTTGATCAGAAACTGAATAGGATTGAACATCTGACAGACCTAAGAGCGAGAACATTAAAGTCTCTGAATCTATTGAAGTACCTAAGTTACAGGAATAAGGCGCGGATCGCACCTCCTTACTCCAGTTTCATCGAGTATTCATAAGATCTCGGCTTGATTATGACTGCGAAAGCTATTTAAGGAAGTTTTATAGTGTCCATCATGGAGGTATCCGACTATGCGCGGGAGCCTAACGTACTAGTCCCATTCCAAGTTTGTATGCCGAGAGTGGCGAACCATTTCTTTTACCTTCGGCGACAACACCTCATGTTAGGGCACTTTTGTCATGTGCTTACTTTACGCGTCAATCTGGTACACAACGCAGTATTTCATCCTTCCTTTTCTTCCATCCGTTTCTACAACAACAGACTGAGAGCAACCAAACCTTTTGGAAATAGCTGCAAACAAAGTTTGGAATCCTTGATTATACGCACACGAAATGTCTTAAATGAAGGTGTCAGTAAGACTCCTCCTTGGGCTTAGCACAAGCCGAAGATTATTTTTGATCTTTTGCATCATGACAAGAAGAACACTCCAGCTCCGATGTTGAGGGTATACTTTCACCTAATCCTCGACAAACACCGGGTCTATATCCCTGTGTTTACAGACGTGTCGTAGCAGACCAATGGTGTTGACTTCTCCGTGGTGTTTCCCCGTAAGACCTGAGACTACCTTTTCGCGACCTGTGCAGCGTTTACACCGCTGAGTGCTACACCATATTCAGAGCACTGCGATTAAGTGCTCCTGAGAATCAAATTTCCTAATTTGCTCTGTTTCCCTCCCACAAGTTTTCGGGAGAGGCTGATTTTGCATTCTTTATTCCTCTTCTCTTTCTTCTTTCCTTTTTTTTCCTATTTGTAGTTTGAAAATTTTAATTTCCAATATGTATTTCATTTTTGATATAGTGTATTTGGAAACTGTTTCCTGTTTTTTAGATATTTGTATTTAGATATTTTTTGAATTCAGAATTGGTTTTTTAGTGGGTATGGTCGAGATATTCTGCGAGTCCCTCACACGAGGAAGAGTCACTACAGTATACACTGTTCTGAGTTTCACCTTCAGCACTGGGTACAAAGAAATCCTTTGATAATACCAACTTCGTGATTGCAACGAATCAATCGGAACATCGCAAATTAGTTTTCACGCTTTGTTAGGTGTATTTCTCTCGCATATGTGGTGAATGTATTTGTCTTCAATTAATTTCTTTTATGAAAGGTGGATTAAATTAGTCGAAATATATGGATTAAATTAGTCTTTTTCAGTTAACGATTTCAACTCTAAAATAACTCCTTTCCCATCGCCTTTCCGGTAGAATTTTCGCTTTCGAGGCAAGACACGACGGCGGCAGTGTGACTTTACCGTTTTATTAAAACGCTTATAATGTTACACAATTCGTCCACATTTTTTCTTTTTTAAATGCCCATAGAAATAAAGCCTTTTAATTTAATGATGTTTTATTTTTAAATTGCACTCTTAAATTGATGTATTTTAACACTTCTATTTTTAATTAAATTTTTTCTCGATACTTCAGGTTAACCTTTGTAGACATCTTTGAGGCGAAGGAATTTTATGTAGAAATCTTTGAGGCGAACAATATCACTATTCATAAATAGCACCCATATCTAACCGTATAGTCAGCGTAAGTGAACATACAAGTACCTCGTCTTTTCTCTCAATTTCGTCATTTATGAACAAAATATATTTCTTTCTTCCTTTTCAATCGTTTAAAAAATAAAAGTTAGCATATATTCTTCCTAAAACTCGTCACTACATCCTTAGCTACCTCTTAACTACAATCATGATCCCTCATCATGATCGGTTCAGTGATTTAGTCATGATTAGGTAATAAAAAGACTGACACACTTTCGCTTTTCGCATTTGTTTTTTGGTATGGAAGTATAGATTGGTATGGATGCAACAGCTTGTATCTGTAGTCTGAATCTTTATAAAAAAATTTGCATTTCACATACTTTGAATCACTTCGTGAAATAGTCAGAATCTTACAATTCTAAGAACATTTATGAAATTCATCAATTTTTACCCACACTGTGAAATTCAAAATGTGGAAGATAGAAGATGAAATGTGTAGTGTTAAACCTAAGTTAGACCTTATCCTTGTAAACGTCTATGTTAATTTGATTTACTAGAAGTTTGATGACGGTGACGAGTGTTTTTGTTCTATAACATATTGATTATTATATGATTATTTCAATATTACAGACATTACCAAACATTAACAAAGGAATTTCCAAATAATATATATTTCTTTCATGAAGTAGATTCAATAGTCGTAGGAGTAAAAATTACGTACATTTTTTCAATTTGCGTCAGAAACCGAAATTCAGTTACAATGTAGAAAAATATAACAAGAGAAAATGATTGATGCCTTATGTGCTTTATTGTTGTAGGAAAGTGTGAGTGTTTGTTTACATGAGCTATATAGTCCGTCTTTACAAGATAAGATACACTATACAGTGTAAGATAATCCGAATTAACTGATACTTTGTCAATAATTTGATGGATTCACTATTAAAATAAGATTTGGATTCAGAATCGTAATACCCCAATCATAGAGAATAAGAAATAATTAATCACGCGGTCGCAATTCATCAAGTACGATATTTGATCTTATTTTCATCAGCCTAGAACATTAAAGTCTCCGAATTTATTGAAGTGCCTCAGTAGCAGGGAATGGGGCGCTGATCTCTACTCCCTGCTCCAGTTTTATCGAGCATTCATAAGATCTCGATTATGGCTGCGTTGTATATAGCTCTGCTCGTGCAATCTATTTAAAGAATTTGGATAGTGTCCACCATGCAGGAATTCGACTAGTAACGGGAGCCTACCGTACTAGTCCCATTCCGAGTTTCTATGCCGAGAGTGGCGAACCATCTCTTTACCTCCGGCGACAAATCCTCATGCTACGACACATTTGCCACTTGCAAACTTTACCCGACAATCTGGTGCACAACGCGGTTTTTCATCCATCCTCTTCTTCCATTCGATTCTACAACAACAGACTGAGAGCAACAAAACCTTTTAGATATCGCTCCAAACAAATTAAGGAAACCTTAAATAGACGCACACGTAATGTCTTACATCAAGGTTTCAGTAATACTCCTCCTTGAGCTTAGCACAAGCCGAAGATTATTTTCGATCTTCTGCATCATCTAGCTCTAGCTCTGATGTTGAGGGTATACTTTCACCTAATCCTCTACAAAAACCAGGTCCATATCCCTGTGTTTACCGACGGGTCTAAGCAGGCTGATGGTGTCAGTTGCTCCGTGGTATTTCCCCGTAAGACCTGTGGCTACCGTCTATGTTGCTTATGCAGCGTTTACACCTCACTGGGTCACCTCTTGTTCTTTTCAATCCCGACGCTATTAGAGCGTAGGTATCTTTCATTTTCCTCCTCTTCTCTTTCCTCTATTTCTTCTTCTCTTCCTCCTCCCAGGGGGCTTACATCTGGTAAATATGTGTTTGGCGAACACGGGGCCCCGAGCTGAGTCTGGCACTGCTTCCCCTTGCTTGTGCCATGCTCCTTTCTTTATCTATACCGACCACCCTTGGTCACCTCTTGTTCCTTTCGATCCCGACGCTATTAGAGCTAGGGTATCTTTCATTTTCCTCTTCTCTTTCTTCTTCTTCTCTTTATTCTTCTTTCCTCCGCAGGGAACTCAGTTTCGAGTAAGTATGGGCTTGGCGAACCCACGGCCCCGAGCTGGGGACTGGTACTGCGCCACCAGTCCTCGGACACCGTAAGCTTTGGACATGCTTCAGCGACCACCATTGGCGCGATGGTGGAAAGTTGCATGTTTTGAAGGGCGGAGATCTTGCCTTCATTGGCCGGGTCGCGAGGAAGGATTAAACCTCTATAAAAAACGCCTCAACCTCAAGGTGTGTTACGCGCCTTTGATGTGAATGGGTCTTGAGGACAAACACTCACTAGCGGACAACCTCTGAGGCAACTGCCGCACCTCAGTTGAGCAAGGCTTAGTGGCGTGATGCGGGGGCTCCACGTCACCGGACATTTATTTCCTCCGCACTCGTGGGACACAATAAAAGATTCCTGTTTTTTCCTGCCTTGCGGAGTGGGCGAGCAGCAAGGTAAGTATTACGCCTCAGGGTTTTCGAAGCGGCCGAGAGTTAACAACCCTCCTGCTTCAGGAACAAATGATAAGAAACAACATTTCACACGAAAATCTTTTTAGTATTATGACACGTATAGACGGGACACTTGAAAAAGTATCCCTGATCTATATTTATTAAGGATTGCAGGTTTTAGTTGGAACGCTGAAACCCATTAAAAGTTTGCGAGATGGGTCAATGTTGTTGGAAACCAACACCAACAAGAAAGCGTTGGCACTTTTAAAATGTACTTTGTTGGGAGAGTTCCCTGTGAAGTGCGAGCTCCATGCTGCGCTTAATCGCAGCAAGGAGGTCGTAAGTTGCAAGGACATTAAGGAAATGACAACAGAAGAACTTGTAGAATGGGAAGCTGACAACGTAGTTGAGGTCAGTCAGATCATGAGGAAGGTAAATGGTGTTCTGGAGACGACCTGTTCCTTCATCGTGACATTTAACTGTCCTAAATTACCAAAGGAACTGAAGGCTGGATGGCTGAACCTGCCGGACCGTCCCTTTATACCAAATCCTCTGCACTGTTATAAGTGTCGGAGGTTTGGACACACGACAACATCGTGTAAGGGACGTGATACCTGTGGAAAGTGCGGAAAGGAGGCACACGAACCCGGCGTCTCATGCCCAGGGTCTGCAAAGTGCATTAATTGCACAGGCAGCCACCCGGTATGGAGCAGGGAGTGTGTCGCCTTTCTCGAAGAAAAGAAAGTGCAGGAAATAATAACTACGGAGAAGATCCCGTACGGTGAAGCGCGGAAGAAATACAGGGCATTAACCCTGTATTTTCTACTAGTTACTCCACCGCATCTAAGACTTTAAAGCAGATGAAAACCGTAACTGTTCAGGCCGAATTTCACTAACGTGTCTACGACAATGTCTTGCACATGTCAGTGTAAATGCGGAAAGAAAGAAATTTCAGTCGTTCCTGTCAAGCCTAAAACACCACCAACAGCGCGTCCAGGTACTACAAAAAAACCAAGTAGTACTAAACCTACTGCAACAAAAACACACACAAAGACAAAGCAGGGTTCTAGGGCTAAACCCCTGAACCCTTTTCAATTTTTGATAACATCAAGTACAACACCAAACAAAAAATCGCACAGACGTAAAAAGAACGTCTCTGTGCTTTCTTCCTCGGAGTCAGAACGTGTATTGTCAGACGGTGACGCGGAAAAAAACATTCACGAACCTGACCCCGGAGGCTCCAAAAATTAATGGCTTCCATACTTCAGTGGATCCTTAATGCTTATAGAACTCAACGTGAAGAGTTTCAACTCTTAGAGCGTCGTAATCCGATCTGTATTTGCCTGCAAGAGACACACCTTTCACCAGAACACTCACCCTCTCTGCGAGGATACTGCAGCTTCAGATAGGATGACACCACGGGAGATCGAGCAAGAGGTGGAGAGCGACGCATAGGACATTGACCTCTCACTCATCGGTATCTCTTACTACTTGATGATGAACCCGTTTGTGAGGAGTGTAGCTGTTCTCTGACAGTGCGTCACCTACTAACTGATTGCAGAAGATACTCGAGTATACGGAGACAAATTGGTCGGGCTGCAGATTTACCAACAATTCTCGGAAATGAAACGGTTAATGTTAATAAACTATTGAATTTTATGAGTAGATCGGCGCTCCTCCCACAAATTCTCGGGAGGGTTTAAAATATGCATTCCCTTTTCATCTTTCCTTTATCCTTTTTTTCTGTATTTAGAAAATATAATATTCGGAAATTGTTTTCTTTTTTTGTGATATAATGTATTGGCATTCTGTTTTCTTTTATTTTCTTTCATCGTTGTATTTCGATATTTGTTAAATTCTGGAGGGTTTTTTAGTGGGTATGGTCGAGATATACGGCGAGTCCCACACACGGGGAAGAGTCAATACGGCTCTTCTCTATGGTGCGAAACTGCATTTTTCCCTACTTGCACGGGCTCTAATGACCTCAATGTTGACGAACCCTAAAGCCCCACCAAAAAAAATACATCTAGTTAGTACGTGTTTGGCAAACACGTGGCCCCGAGCTGAGTCTAGCATTGCTTCCACTTGTGCTAGACTCCTTCCTTGCTCTTTCCCGACCTTCCTTGGTCACCTCTCGTTCTTTTTTATCAAGACGCTATCAGGGTTGCGGTATCTTTCATTTTCCTCATTCTCGTCCCCCCTTCATTTTTTCCTACCACTCACTTTGTCCCCCCTCATTTTTTGTCCTCAATGTTTTGATGTATGTTTTGGTATGTTGTAATTCAGGAGGGTTTTTAGTTGGTGTGGTTGAGTCATTCGGCGAGTCTCACACGCGGGGAGAGTCACATTGGCTCTCCCTAGTACGTAACTGCATTTTCCCTACCTGTACATGTTTTTAGGGCTCCAATGACCTTTGGCGTCGAGGAGTCGTAAAACCCTACAAAAAAATACACCGCTGAGTGCTCCGTCATATTGAGAGCTTTGCGATCAGCAAAGTGCTGCCGCGGTTCACATTTTCTGATTTGTTTTGATTCGTTATGTGCGCTTTAAGCAATCCAGAATATGTATCAAGCTTATAAGTTGATCCAGAACATCCAAGATGTGCTTTTCTTTCTGCAAAGTGATGGAAAGGACATAATGTTCTGCTGGGTTTCCGGACACTTTGGTATCAGAGGAAATGAGGAAGCAGATGATTCCGCAAAGACGGCATGCTTCAAGAATCGCGTGGATTTCTCCACGATTCCAAAACGAGATCTCCTAAATTCCGTCAAGATAAGAATTCTGAGTGAATGGAACAATGAGTGGTTAGCTGTTGAAATGAATAAGCTCCGACTTATCAAATCCTCTGTTATGTCATGGAGTAGTTCCTGTAGGCCAGCCCGGCGCGACGAGATCCTGCTGACTGCCTGCGCATAGGACATTGACCTCTCACTCATCGGTATCTCTTACTACTTGATGATGAACCCGTTTGTCAGGAGTGTAGCTGTTTTCTGACAGTGCGTCACCTACTAACTGATTGCAGAAAATACTCGTGTATACGAAGACAAATTGGTCTGGCTGCAGATTTACCAACAATTTTTGGAAATGAAACGTGTAATGTTAATAAACTATTGAATTTTATGAGTAGATCAAGGCTCCTCTCACAAGTTCTCGGGAGGGTTTTAATTTGCATTCTTTTTTTCTCTTTTCTGTCTTCTTTCCTTTCATCCTTCGCTTTTGGAATTACAAAATATAAGTTTATAATTTTTTTTCTTTTTTGTGATATAATGTATTGGTATTCTGTTTTCTTTTCTTTCATTTATGTATTTAGATATTTGTTGAATTCAGGAGGGTTTTTTAGTGGGTGTGGTCGAGATATTCGGCGAGTCCCACACACGGGGAAGAGTCGCTACGGCGCTATGGTGCGAAACGGCATTTTTTCCAACCTGCATGGATTCTAATGACCTTGCTGTTGACGAGCAATTAAAACTTCACCAAGAAAAATAAATAGTTGGTGTTTTATTACGTGGCCTGTCCGTTGTATACACTGATTCTGGGAAAGAAGTTGAGCGAAGTGCATTTCCCAACTTTTCACCTCTATACTTTGAAAAGTGCAAGTATATTTTCATAGTAATTTATCTATAGTATCCCAAATATTTGCAACAATTTTACTGTGAATAATGCTTGCAATTCTTTCTGCTTTTGAATTATGATATTGTTGCTTAGCTGTGTGAATATTTTTTTATATATTTTTTTTCTCAATGGTACGTATTTTTGTCGTAAGCTTTCTCCTCCCCACCAAATGTATAATTTTAATGTATTTTTAGCATCATTTTTCGCCTGTCTACTATCTATGTTGAACCATACCACTTCTCGAGTGTTGTTTTTTTTTCTGTGTATGTACTCGCATGTGTGAACCCGCTTTCTGTAGTGTGTTTCGTAAAGATTCTGTCGCGGCATTAAGCTGTCCAAACTGCGACCTATTTAAAATATCTGCCTGCAAGTTTCCGCTATTCCTTTCTAAGTTCGCAGCAAATTCTTGCCGTTTTTCATGGTTCCATTTAAATCGTTTAATTTTTGACATTCTCTTTGACTGTTGTAGTATTTGTAAACTATCTTTATATTTTAAGGTTAAACAAATTGGCATGTGATGGGATTCTATTTTTTAACCAATACGAAATTTATCTATCCGCTGTATAGTTTTAGGACCCTCCAAACCATAATCAATTACGCTCTCTCCATTTCTATATATACGTGTAATTGCCGCATGCGTCATCCCCATAAGAACCATTCAAAATATCTATATTATGTAAATAGCATAGCTATAGTAATTCGCTTCCTTCCCCATTGCTCACTTTATCTTTACTTTTTCTTATTATATTATTATTATTATTAGCATGAAAATTTTCGTTCACTGGCGCTTCTGGTATTCCTTCACCTATTCTTGAATTAAAATCTCCCATTAATAAAAGTCCTGCATTGGGATTCCTATTTTTCAGCGTATTTAATATATGGTCTAACTCTTCATAAAAGGAACTATTATGGTACACTGATCGTTGTGGGTGACTATAAATAATTAAAATTAATATCTCCATACCCGTCATTCTAGTTTAATGCGTTTGGAACTTTGCAAATTTATATTTATTTCTCGGAAACATTAATTCGTTGAATTCTTGCAATAAATTATGACTC
>NNCF01126721.1:449360-479799 GCA_002313205.1 Laupala kohalensis | reverse complement strand
ATAAGTAGAGGAATGTAAATCCAAGTGCGTCCCTTCTTTAGTTTGGTAGTCCGCCTCCAGAGTGCGGTTACTTAAGCCACTTCCATTTCTAACTTTCCCAGTATTACTTTTAATAAAGTAATAGAAATCTCTTAAATTGCGTAGAACCTACCGCCAGGTAACAGATAAATTATGTTATGTTAAATGAAAATGGGAGACAGGACAGAGATTCGAACTCGGGACATTAAGCTTAGCGCGCTCATGCGCTTACCAACTGCGCCAATCTTAAGGTTCCGAGTTCGAATCTCGGTCTCGTCTCCCATTTTCATTTAACATAACATAACTTAAAGTAATAGAGCTATAGTTGCTATAGTTTTGTCTGCAACCTTGCTTGCGCTGAGCATACGATGCCTTCATTCTGCTGTGATGGCAATTGCTCTTTGTCCCAATTATTGAGAGTTAATTTGTTAATTTTTTTCTTTAAAATTCTTCGGCCACTTTTTATTAATTCTGATGGAATTTTATTGAACCCTGTTGCCTTTCTTTGTTTAGAATTGTTAATTATGTAGCAAATATCATTAATTGACGGTGGATGACTTTTTGCTTCCCGTGCATTTGGTTTATCTTCGAGACTTGTCTTATAAGTTTTCTCATTAACAGTTTTTCTGTCTTATAAATTTCCTCGTTACCAGTTTCGATGCCTTGTAAGCAATGATCACATGTCTAGGAACTCAACAAAGGACTATATCGAATTTTGAACTTACACGCACTAATCAGATTATGAATGGTCAATTCAGGAGATCGAAGGTGAAGAGTGAAGACACCAAAGTGCACTAATAGAATCACATCATGTAACAAGACGCCGTGATGAAGAGAGGTAAACGAACTTAAAATCTCAAGGATAGCATATTTCTTCGAGTACACGCTCCAAAAGAAATAGAAGTGAAAGGAGCTGGTGGTACTATTTGCAAAAACAACGGAATTTATTTACAGTCAATCATTGTTGATTAGCCATCATTTTAGATGAATGTGTGGGGCAATGATTTTGCATTTGCATCTACGAGAATCATTTAATAGTAAAACACAAATAGTTGTACAGCAGATATTGTTCATCAAGCAATACAGTTTTTTGTCTGTTTTTTCACATAATCCCCACCAACGTCTATGCATTTGTTCCATATTCCTACGAGTATTCTTGTCCCCTCAACAAAAACGTCTTAAGCCCGTAGCGGTTATAGTTTTGCAGTCACGCTTCGAACCTTTCAACTACGCGTAACACCAGTCGCACGGCTTATGGGACTTATTTCCGTATTGTTTGTTCATTCGTGAGAATGTCTGTTGTTCACTTTCCGGAAGTAAAAATAACAGAACATTATTCTTCAAAAGCACTTTCTTTGAATGTATAGGCCATCGTGACTAGGACCCTGGAATATTTACGTAAATATTGATCGAACCAACGACTAACCTATTCACAAGGTTGCCCTCTAACTCAAATGGTTTAATTTCCTGCATTAACTGTTGCCTCAACTATACATTTTGCTCTTTACTTATTGTATGGCCATAGAATTGACCATTTTCTATTTGAGAACAAAGTACATCAACAAGCTTTGTCCGCCAACACAATTTCTCCGGTTATAGTGACTGATGTGAAATTATATTGTATTCTCAAAAAAAATCATTGACATTCCTTGCAAATTTCAAGAGAAAGTACTCTCACAAATTTTGCTCACCAAAACTACATCACTCTTTTTTCTGTCTGTTTTGGAAACTTATAATAATAAATTTATTGTCAAAAAACAGTACAGACTGCGTATGACCATGTGGAGGAAAAAAAAACTAATTTACTCTCCGGAATCAAGCAAGGGACCATCCCATCAATTCCGATCAAGGGCCCTAAGGCAGAGGCGGATTCAAAAATTTCAGCAAAAGTTCCTAGGTAAGATAAAAAGTTAGCTGCGAGTAATAATACATATATTATGTCAATATGTTTGTAATTTAACGCAAATATGTTTGTAAATTTACATGTACAAGTTATATGTACAAGTATAATATCCCCGTTATTATAGTATTATTATATACTATTAATATATGAAACCTTATTTTTTATTTCTCAGTCTTTTCTCATTCTATTCATAAAAAATACATTATATTAATGTGTTGGAGGTATACCGATTTAGTTATCTTGCCTGATTGTCGATCTTACCTTCTTTCCCCTACTACATACGAATATGTGAAATATTGTTATAATGAATTATCATAATAAACACGTTATTTGACATAAAAATTTCATAATTGAATTGTGAGTGGTACGATGCACAATTTTACCAAATAATGTAGCAGACTCCAAGAAAAGTGTGGCAAAGTGTGACTACTGAAGCGGAGTGTATCAAACACGACACGGTGACATGGGTGGGAGAAGTTACAATGGGCTGAGAGGGTCTCAAGCCAAACACGCGAAAGAGTCCGAGTGACCCAGCGCCCATTGTTCCTGATATCTTCAATATCTGTTATCCCACAGCTAAAAGCCCACTCGTGCCAGTAACGCAATTTCATCGTCTCCCCTGTTGATACGGACGTCACAGCGAGTGCCGCAGCAAACACTAACGTCCAGGGAGGGAGCTCGAGAACGAGAGTGTGGAGCGACGCTGAAGTGAGCGGCGGGTGGCGCGAGACAATTGATGGAGGCAGGGTGTGAGTGGAAGTGGTAGGATAGATGATTTTCTGGAAAGTGAACTTGCTTTCTCATATATATCTTTCATTTTACTCTTTAACGAGCGGAATTGGCAAGACATAGATTTAATTTACCGACAACCATGGCGCCGTTTTTGTGACGTCCCTCCCTATATATTGGTGAACGGAAGAGTTTGGGTTCCATCCCCCGCTCGACCGAAATACATGAGTTTTTCAGCTTGTTTCTCTCACCTACTCCAGATCAATATCGATACGGTATCTTTAAGTACCTCGGAAACCCAACATCCCTCCTTTCCAATAACATTGCAAAAATCCTATGGTTAAGTGAAAGAGCAGATATGATTGCATGAAAATCTTCACGTATAAAATACATGTATTAAATAAAAATTAAATAAATAAATTTTTTTTATGAAAATCTTGAACACAAACATTTTTTTTCTTGAAAACCGATGGCTTTATACAAAATGAAATAAATAAGCTACATAAGTAACTCAATGATGAGAAAAGATGTATCGGCTTTCGAGATGATATCACGTCCTAAACCTCATTACCAAGATTTTTTGAGTTTTAGTGTACTAAAACTCAGAAAATCTTTGATATCTATTGTTAACTTCTTTCACATTTGATTATTCACTAGCGGTAAATAAATTTTTCAAACTTAAATGATGTACGGAGATACTTCAAAATTTTAAAACAATCATCCCACTAATTATAGCGCAGTCATTGCTTATGGTGGTTTTTCACGGTCAAAACGATAAAATTTAGATAGTACATGTATCTTTGTAATTGAAAGTTTCCGAATGTTGCACATTTAATTGTTAGCTGCAATGAAAGATTGTGTTATTTTAAAAATTACGTTGTTCATACGATAAATATTTATACTACAAAATAATGTGACAGCAACAATGATGGCGAAATACTTTGTTCACCTAACATCTACAGCAAACTGCGAACCTGACTTTGCGAGAAAAAAGGAAGCAACAGAGAGCACATCTTTTGACTTTCGTTCCACCATCTGGGAACCCTACTACTCTTCCTTCTCTATGTGGGAACTTGAGTCAGCTCTAGCGACAGGTCACGACACTGCTCTTGGCCCTGATTCAATTCATTATGAAATTCTGAGACAACTCAGTCTCGAATCGATAGAATACCTTCTAGATATCTTTAATCTTTCATGGTCCGAGGGAGTATTTCCTAATTCCTGGAAGGAAGCATTTTTTGACATCGAGAAGGCTTACGATACTACTGGGCGTCATGGCATTTTACAACAACTCTATACCTGGGGATTTACAGGACGTCTTCCTCTTATGCTCATGTCCTTTCTGGATCAACATTCCTTCCGCTATAGAATTGGAAGAGACACCTCGGATATCCTTCTCCAAGAGAACGGTGTTCCTCAGGGCTCAGTCTTTAGTGTGATTTTATTTGCAGTGGCCATAAACTGCATAACGTCTGCTGTAAAGAATTCTATTTTACACTCTCTTTTTGTCGATGACTTTGCTATCTTTTGTTCATCACAGAGTGTCACAGGTGCGGAGCGACAAATCCAACCCGTCCTCAATAGATTATACCACTAGTCGAAAAAGACAGGTTTCCGTTTCTCTGCTGAGAAAACACGCTGTGTTCTTTTCAGTAGGAGACCAAGCCTTCTGGCAGAACCACACCTCGCCCTGGGGAACAACGTTATAAAATTCTACACTCTTGTAAAATTCTTAGGTCTAATCTTTGATCAGAAACTGAATTGGATTGAATATCTGACAGACCTAAGAGCAAGAACATTAAAGTATCTGAATTTATTGAAATGCCTGAGTAGTAGGGAATGGGGCGCTGATCGCTACTCCCTGCACCAATCTTATCGAGCATTCATAAGATCTCGGCTCGATTATAACTGCGTTGTGTATATATCTTTGCTCGTGCAAGGTATTTAAAGAAGTTGGATAGTGTCCTCCGTGCATGAATTTGACTAGTTACGGGAACCTACCGCACTAGTCCCATTCCGAGATTGTATTCCGAGAGTGGCAAACCATCTCTTTACCTCCGGTGGCAAATCTTCATGCTACGACACTTTTGCCATTTGCAAACTTTACCCGACTTGGTGTACAATTTGATTTTTCATCCTTCCTTCTCTTCCATCCGTTTCTACAACAACAGACTGAGAGCAACCAAATCGTTTGGAAATAGCTGTATACAAATTTAAGAAATGTTTAATATATGCACACCAAATGTCTTAAATGAAGGTTTCAGTAAAACTCCTACTTGGGCTTAGCACAAGCCGAAGATTATTTTTGATCTTTTGCATCATGACAAGAAGAACACTCAAGTTCCGATGTTGAGGGTATACTTTCACCTAGTCCTCGACAAACACCGGTTCCATATCCCTGTGTTTACAAACGTGTCGTAGCAGACTGATGGTGTCGACTTCTCCGTGGTGTTTCACCGTAAGACCTGTAACTACCGCCTTGGCTACCTGTGCACCGTTTACACCGCTGAGTGCTTCGCCATATTGAGAGTATTGCGATCAACAAAGTGCTCCCGCGGATCACATTTCCTGATTTTGTCTGATTTGCTGAGTGCTCTTCAAGCAATATAGTTTATGTATCCAGCCGAGAAGTTGATCCAGAACATCCAGGATGTGCTTTTATTGCTCTGAAATGAAGAAAATAACATAATGTTTTGCTGAATTCCCTTACACGTGGGAATCAGAGAAAATGAGGTAGAGGACGTTTCCGCAAAAGCGTTATGAATAGCGTGAATTTTTTCACGATTCCAAATGGTTTTCTGCTAAGTTCCATGAAGACAAGGATTCTGGGAGAATGGAACAATGAGTGGTTGGCTGTTGAGGGAAATAACCTCCGACTTATCATATCCTCTGTTATGTTATGGAGCAGTTCCTGTAGGTCAGCGAGGTGCGATGAGTTTTTTCTGACCCGCCTGCGCATAGGACATTGTCCTATCACTCATCGGTATCTCTTATTACTTGATGATGCATTTGTTTTGTGATGAGTTTAGCTGTTCTCTGACTGTGCGTCACCTACTAACTGATTGCAGAAGATACTCAAGTATACGGAGACAAATTGGTCTGGCTGCAGATTTACCAACAATTCTCGGAAATGAAACGGTTCATGTTAACAAACTATTGAATTTTATGAGTAGATCGGGGCTCCTCCCACAAGTTCTCGGGAGGGTTTAAAATTTTCATTCCCTTTTCATCTTTACTGTATTCTTTGTTTTCATCGTTCGTTTCTGTAATTCGAAAATATAGTATTTAAAAATTATTTACCCTTCTTTTTTGGTGATATAATGTAATTTTATTCTGTTTTCTTTTCTTTTCTTTCATCTTTCTATTTGGATATTTGATGATTTCAGGAGGGTTTTTTAGTGGGTATGGTCGAGATATTCGGCGAGTCCCACACACGGGGAAGAGTCACTGCGGCTCTTCTCTATGGTGCGAAACTGCATTTTCCCCTACTTGCATGGGCTCTAATGACCTTGGATGTTGGCGAGCCCTAAAACCCCACAAACAAAAAAATGTAGCTCTTCTTTGACATTGTGTCACCTACTGAATGATTGCAGATGATACTCGAGTATACGGAGACATATTAGTTAGGCTGCATATTTTTTAGCAATTTTTGAAATTAAACGGATGGTGTTAGTAAACTATTGAATTTTATAAGTTTTTTGGGCTCTTCCCACAAGTTCTCAAGAGGTCTGATTTTGCTTTCTTTTTTCTCTTCCCTTTCTTATTTCCTTTTATTCTTTCTACCGTTGTTTAAAAAATTATAATTTTTAGAATTTTTTTCATTTTTGATATAATGTATTTGTCAACTGTTTTCTTTTTTTGTACTTGTTGAATTCAGGAGGGTTTTTTAGTGGGTATGGTTGAGATATTCGACGAATTCCGCACAGAGGGAACAGTTACTACGACTCTTCCCTATTGTGGGAAATTAGTTGTTTTCGCCCCCTGTAAGGGTTCTAATGACCTTGACGTTGACGAGCCTGGAAGCACTACAAAAAATTTAATAACTTTGATGTTGGCGAGCCGTATAGACCCAAGAAGAAAAAGCGAAAGGCATTGTGGATATTCAGTGCAATTCCATCTCCAGAAAATTTCGCTATATGTCGGATTGTCAGAGAAAAAGTGCGCAGGAGCTTCCTGGACCGCTACCTGGAAAGAATTTATAAATATCATTAAGAGAGCAACATTGTCCACCAAAGTATGGGAGTCAATCTGGAAGGTAGTCTCTAGTTCCGGACTCAAGATGAGCGTCAGGTTCTCATCAACAACAGAGTAATTACGACATCGATGGCTGAATATTTTTCTGACTTAACCTTTATAGCAAACTGCGATTCCGATTTTACAAGGAAGAGGGAATTTGCAGAGCATACCTCGTTCGAGAGTATGGGAACCCTACAACTCTTTCTTTTCTATGTGGGAATTGTGAGTCAGCTCTAGTTACAGTCTGTGACACTGCACATGGCCCCGATTATACCACTACAAATTGTTAAGACAACTTATTTTAAATTCGAAAGAACACTTATTATACCACTACAAATTGTTAAGACAACTTATTTTAAATTCTTGAATCTTTCGTGGTCCGAGGGAGTATTCCTAAATTCTTGGAAGTATCGCTAATCCCTCTACTAAAACCCGGAGAGGACAAGTCATCAGTAGTTAGCAAAGCATCGCTTCTACGTGTTGCGTTGGTAAAACTCTGGAGAGAATTATCAAACGACGTCTCGTCTGGTATCATGAAAGTCATAAGCTGCTGAATCGATCTCAGTGTGATTTCAGGAAGTTCTATTTCACCCTGGAGAACCTAGTTCTCTTGGAAACAGCAAATCAAGATGTTTTCGTCTGAAGACATCATGACGTCGGAACATTTTTTGACATCAAAAAGGCTTGCAAAATAACTTATCATCATGGCATTTTACAACAACTTTATGTCTGGGGTTTTAGAGGCCATCGTCCCCTGATGTTACAGTCATTTTTGGATGAGCGTTTTTTCGTTTCAGAATTGGAAGAGCTACTGCGGATCTAATGGGACCCAGAGTCATTACTTCTTCTTATTGAAGGAGTATGAGGAAAGACTTCCTATTATATTGGCGGAACCTCTGTACGAGAAAATTTTTGCGAGAAAATAAGCATTTGAGAAAATTGCATCTTGTTGCGAGAAAAAGGTGAGTTTTTACGTCTGTATATGCGTTTTATGACTATACTATTGTTAATGCAGATAGATACAACATCAATGACAAGTTTGAAATGTCGTTCCTGTAGATTGGGACAACTGTCAATCAATTTTACTAATTTTTGCGGTCAGAGAAGAAAACATGTTTTAAAAATTTAAACTGTTCGTTGTTTAGTACAGCTGTCTTTGTGTTAAAATTGGAGTGATTAGAAGTGATGAAGAAACATGTATTTATTGGTAATGGTAAGTGCGTTAAAATGGTATGTTTTCTGTTTGTAGGGCTGGAACAACAAGAGAGTAATATGAGTAAAAGTGAACTCATATTCCGTTCAATCTATGAAAAAGAGGAGAAAATCAATTGAATCGAAGGGTGTGGGTGCTGACAGCGTATCTACTTGTCCCTACTACTACACTTATATAAACGTTTTTGACTATGTGTCTAACAGAGTCACTGTCTTCCCTTGTGGAGGTACATTTCAGTGGAACAGCATCTTCATCTTCGTCACCAATGGTGGTGAGAACTCTGTTGATATTATTTTAGTCTGAGATATTTTGAGGTTGTTCCATTAGGTAATATAAGTCAAATAATTGAAGAATATAATAATATTTTTGTTGATTTTTATATTACTTATGAGTTTTGTGAATAATATTAACATAATTCATCGATCTTATTTGTAGCAAATAATTATTTACGAAGATAGTTATACAAAATTAGACTCTATTTGACTAAGTTCTTAAGGTGCAAGACCTGCTATTAATTTAGGCAACTCTCCTTTTTCTTGTTTCCGCACCCTTTCACTCAACCACCTGCAGTCTAGTGGTCATGCCAGGCAAAGCAATTTGTATTTTACCTGTTCGTCTTCATTCGTATGATATCAGACGCTTGTAAATATGAGTAATTTATGTGCGAGAAAAGAAAAGAACAATTTGGAAAGAAAAGTGTAATTTTCTGACACATGGAGACTAGTTGGTTTAGGGATTGATAAAAATCGTAAAATAGAAGGAAAATTTTGACTTCTCTTAGAAAATCTTTTCTATTGTAAGCGCAGTGCGATGTACCTCTATTTTTGTGTTTTCTGGAAGAAGAGAAGCAATTTCATTTCAATGTGCGAAATATTTAGTGTAATCTCTGCATGTTGTCCAAACAAGTAGAGGTTCTTATAACCAAAGTTACCATATTGATGTGAGTGTAAAAATGTCACTAGGTAAGACATTAGCAATTTTCATGAAAAATCTTCTTTATTAATAATTTATCACATCAAAGAAGTTTATAATGATTGTTTATTCGCATTGTAAACGTGTAATTGATACTGGCCTTGGAGAACGTAGCATGAATACTTTCTTGTCAGCCCTCAATGTTCAATTGTATCAGACAATTTATTAAGAAGACATGAAAGAAAAATAAACCCAGAGATTGAGGAAGTCGCATTTGAGAGCTGACTGGAAAATATAAAACTCGAGAAGCAATTTACAGTACTTCATGAACGTGAAAGTATTATTGATCTAACTGCAATGTAAATAAATATGTTACCCTTTCTTCTTCACAAAATGTTCATTTGTATTTATTCTTTTGTTTTTGATCATTTATATTGTTCTCTCCATTTAGTATTTCATTTATTTGTATCAATTTTATATTGTTACCTATAATGGATATTTATTTCTGTACTTCACAGAAATAGTGTTTCAGATGTTCTGGAACATAACATTCCTCTCACTCAAGCAGTCACCGCGGAAGAGTAAGAAAAGCATTTTTCTAACTTTTTTAAAAAAAATTAGAATATCGATATTTAGATTGATCTTATTTTATAAAATAAGTGCACGGACTAGGTTTTTGACTAAACTTAAGGGTGAAGGAGGGGGGCTCAGAGCCAACTTTCCCGCTGGATTTTTGAAGAAAAAAAAATGAACGAAATTTTGGACGTTACACAAATTTTCCCTTTCTTTTTCTTTCATCTTTTTGAATCGAATTATCACACAAAATATCCCTCGTACTAATGTGAGCAATACATGAGAGTGTGTCTCAAAGCACTAGTCTCGTTCAGCAGAAGAAAACAGGACTCTCATGACTCACCTACAAAGACGGCCTGATGAGTACCTCACTTTTGCTTGGCGTACGACGTCGCATGTCATCGAGACGCTTCCTACTGAAAGAGAGCAAAGTGTTTCTAAATAATTGTTGATAAAAATTTCAATTTTTTGAAACTTTTCAATAAATCAAAATTTTATTTGAAAGCATTTTTGGAGGATTCACACAAAAAACCGAATTTCCGAAAAAACACAAAAAAAGTTTGGAATTTTTTTTTTCCAAATTTTTCTTACTTTTCAATTTTTTGAATTGACTTCTATCACTAAATATCCCTTATTCTAACCTGAAATATACGTAAGAGTGCGTCAGGAAGTTCATTAGGCTCGTGATGCGGAAGAAAACACGACTCACCTACCAAACGACGTGATGGGTACTTTACTTTGGCTTGGAGTAAAACGTCATCGAGACGTTTCCTGGTAAAAGAGAGAAAGGTGTTTTTTAAGAAATTGTTCATAAATTTTTGAATTTGAATGATATAATTTCAGAATAAACGCACAAAAAAAGTTTGACAAAATATTTTTTCAAATGTTTCTCATTTTCATCTTTTTGAATTGACTTGTCGCACTAATATACTTTATTTTGAATGAGTGATACGTAAGAAAGAGTTTTGTAAGTCATTATACTTGTAAAGCAGAAGAGAACACTACTCACCTACGAAAACGACGTCTTGGGTACCTAACTTTGGCTCGGCGTATGACGTCACAGGTCATCGAGACGCATTCTAGCGAGGAGAGCAAAATGTTTCTATGGAATTGTCGATATAATTTTGATATTCTTCTTTAAATTTTAGAGAAAATCACAAAATCATTAGAAGGTATTTTTGGATGTTACACACATTTTCCAAATAAACACAATTAAACATTTTTCTCAAAATATTTTTTAAATTGTTCTTGTTTTTTTATATTTTGAATTGACTTGTCGCACCAAATATCCCTTATATTAACGTGAACGGTACATAAGAGTTTGTCTTGAAAGTCAATAGGTTAGTGAAGCAGAAGAAAACACTACACACCTACGAAGACGTCTTGGGTACCTAACTTTGGCTTGCCGTACGACGTTGCAGGTCATCGAGACGCTTCTTAGTGAAAGAGAGAAAGAGATTTGTAGTCGGTAAATTTTGGATTTTTTTCAAACTTTTCCAGAATTTTCATTTTTTCAAATTTTTTAAAGAAATCACAATTTTACGTGAAAGAATTTTTGGAGGTTGCACAAATAATTTCCGAATACACACACAAATTTCATAATGTTTTTCAAATTTTTCACACGTGTCATCTTTTTAAATATCCTTGTCGCACCTTCTTGAAAGTCATTATACTCGTGAAGCAGAAGAAAACACTAATCATCTACTATTTTATGGCTGCTATGAAGCGATGTATATGTGAGAAATAGAGCTATGCATCCATTGAGCGGAATATGGTGACTAATTGATGTGGTAGAAAGTGCTTGGTAATTAAGTTAAAAAATAGTGCAACACATAGAAGAGAATAAAAAGTAAAAGGGCAAGTTTTACTGTGAGTTTTCAGAAATACCAGGTCTATGGATTAGAAAGTGTGGCATATATAAATTTATAAAATTTGAACAACAACGATAGACATCATAATCGTAAAAGTTTAAACACAAATATTAAAAAACTATTAGCAGAGAAACTATTATAAGTAAAAATTTACCAGGATAATAGCCAGAAGTATAAAGTATTGTCCACTTGCGCAAAAGTTGCGAAAATTTAACGCAATGGCTTATACACTGCCCCACAAAATAGGCGGTGCGGTAAATTCATCGCTCCATAACTTCTATGTTTTGGTATGTATCAGAGTGAAATTTGAGCTGAGGAAGCTCCTATGTTTTATAAAGACACTCCCTTATTGAGGGTTCTTTGTGCCGCCCCTATCACGCTGGGACACCTTTCAAGTGAAGAGAAACGAATTTTTTTTTAAGTGAGCAAAAATATCACACTTCAAAATGTCGGGGAGAGCTACACTCACGTATACATACTCAATAATGTGCACTTCACTAGCTGAGATTAAAAGAACAAATCTGATGACCCACCCCGTTCTCCCCCAACCCTCTGAAAACAGAGTATTTCAGATGTTTCAAAATTACTCAGGATTGTGTGTGCTTGTTCAAGACACTTGGTTTACATGTTTTATCATCAAACCCTCTACGAGCCACCCCTTCAACATTTCACACCTTCTGGAAACTTGGGGTTTTCTCAGACTTAAATCGATTGATTCGTGATGAAAAATATTGCAACTAGTGTCATTAGGCACAAGCAGATAATTTACATCAAAAATTTAAGTCCTATCATACAACCACCCCCAATGAGGGGGTGTCCACCCACATTTCCCATATCAACCCAGAGGACTTACTTCTAGAAAGTACGTGTTTGGCGAAACGGGGCCCCGAGCTGAGTCTGGCATTACTTCCACTTACTTGTGCCATGCTCCTTCCTTTCTCTTTTCTAACCTCCGTTGGTCACCTCTTGTTTTTTCGATCCTGACGCTATTAAGGCTAGGGTTTCTTTCATTTTCCTCATTCCTTTCATTTTTTGTCTCGCCTTATTCTTTGTCCCCCCTCATGGTATGTGCCTCCCTCATTCCCCCCCTCCATTTGGTGTATGTTGTGATTTAAGTTTTGGTGTGTTGTAGATCAGGAGGGTTTTTAGAGGGTAGGGTTGAATCATTCGACGAGTCCCATATGCGGGGAGAGTTATGTTGGCTCTCCCTTGTGCTTAACTGCTTTTTGGGCAAGGCGAGGAGCATTGCGGAAATTTAAGGCTAATCCATCTCCGGAAAAACTTGCTGCATATCGGATTGCTAGAGCAAAAGCGCGCTTAACAATCAAAGAATCCAGATCCACCTCCTGGAAAGAGTTTCTAAGTCCCATTAAGAGAACAACATCGTCCACTAAAGTATAGGAGTCCATCCGAAAGATATCTGGAAGGTATTCTCGAGTCCCAAAATCTGGACTCAATTATCAGAATCGGGTTCTCACCCACAACAGAGAAATGGTAACAGTGATGGCTAAATACTTTGTTCACCTAACATCTACAGCAAACTGCGAACCTGACTTTGCGAGAAAAAAGGAAGCAACAGAGAGCACATCTTTTGACTTTCGTTCCACCATCTGGGAACCCTACTACTCTTCCTTCTCTATGTGGGAACTTGAGTCAGCTCTAGCGACAGGTCACGACACTGCTCTTGGCCCTGATTCAATTCATTATGAAATGCTGAGACAACTCAGTCTCGAATCGAAAGAATACCTTCTAGATATCTTTAATCTTTCATGGTCCGAGGGAGTATTTCCTAATTCCTGGAAGGAAGCATTTTTTGACATCGAGAAGGCTTACGATACTACTGGGAGTCATGGCATTTTACAACAACTCTATACCTGGGGATTTAGAGAACGTCTTCCTCTTATGCTCATGTCCTTTCTGGATCAACATTTCTTCCGCTATAGAATTG
The DNA here is from genome assembly GCA_002313205.1 of Laupala kohalensis. Classification (NCBI taxonomy): domain Eukaryota; kingdom Metazoa; phylum Arthropoda; class Insecta; order Orthoptera; family Trigonidiidae; genus Laupala; species Laupala kohalensis. The sequence goes on along the minus strand of NNCF01126721.1, from coordinate 466,396 downwards.
GAAGAGACACCTCGGATATCCTTCTCCAAGAGAACGGTGTTCCTCAGGGCTCAGTCTTTAGTGTGATTTTATTTGCAGTGGCCATAAACTGCATAACGTCTGCTGTAAAGAATTATGTTTTACACTCTCTTTTTGTCGATGACTTTGCTATCTTTTGTTCATCACAGAGTGTCATAGGTGCGGAGCGAAAAATCCAACCCGTCCTCAATAGATTATACCACTAGTCGAAAAAGACAGGTTTCCGTTTCTCTGCTGAGAAAACACGCTGTGTTCTTTTCAGTAGGAGACCAAGCCTTCTGGCAGAACCACACCTCGTCCTGGGGAACAACGTTATAAAATTCTACACTCTTGTAAAATTCTTAGGTCTAATCTTTGATCAGAAACTGAATTGGATTGAACATCTGACAGACCTAAGAGCAAGAACATTGAAATATCTGAATTTATTGAAATGCCTGAGTAGCAGGGAATGGGGCGCTGATCGCTACTCCCTGCACCAATCTTATCGAGCATTCATAAGATCTCGGCTCGATTATAACTGCGTTGTGTATATCTTTGCTCGTGCAAGGTATTTAAAGAAGTTGGATAGTGTCCTCCGTGCATGAATTTGACTAGTTACGGGAACCTACCGCACTAGTCCCATTCCGAGATTGTATTCCGAGAGTGGCGAACCATCTCTTTACCTCTGGCGGCAAATCCTCATGCTACGACACTTTTGCCACTTGCAAACGTTACCCGACTTGGTGCACAATTTGATTTTTCATCCTTCCTTCTCTTCCATCCATTTCTACAACAACAGACTGAGAGCAACCAAATCGTTTGGAAATAGCTGTATACAAATTAAAGAAATGTTTAATATACGCACACCAAATGTCTTAAGTGAAGGTTTCAGTAAGACTCCTACTTGGGCTTAGCACAAGCCGAAGATTATTTTTGATCTTTTGCATCATGACAAGAAGAACACTCAAGTTCCGATGTTGAGGGTATACTTTCACCTAGTCCTCGACAAACACCGGTTCCATATCCCTGTGTTTACAAACGTGTCGTAGCAGACTGATGGTGTCGACTTCTCCGTGGTGTTTCACCGTAAGACCTGTAACTACCGCTTTGGCTACCTGAGCACCGTTTACACCGCTGAGTGCTTCGCCATATTGAGAGCATTGCGATCAACAAAGTGCTCCCGCGGATCACATTTCCTGATTTTGTCTGATTCGCTGAGTGCCCTTCGAGCAATATAGTTTATGTATCCAGCCGATAAGCTGATCCAGAACATCCAGGAAGTGCTTCTCCTACTGCAAGGTGATGCAAAGAACATAATGTTTTGCTGGATTCCCGGACACGTGGGTTTCAAAGGAAATGAGGTAGCAGACGTTTCCGTATAGTCGGCATGTCTTAAGACTTGCGTGGATTTGTCCACGATTCCAAAACGAGATCTCCTTAATTCCGTCAAGATAAGAATTTTGAGTGAATGGAACAATGAGTGTTTAGCTGTTGAAATGAATAAGCCCCGACTTATCAAATCTTCCGTTATGTCATGGAGCAGTTCCTGTAGGCCAGCCCGGCGCGACTAGGTCCTGCTGACAACCTTCGCATAGGACATTGACCTCTTACTCATCGGTATCTCTTACTATTTAATGACGAACCCGTTTGTGAGGAGTGTAGCTGTTCTTTGACTGTGCGTCACCTACTAACTGATTGCAGAAGATAGTGGAGTATACGAAGACAAATTGGTCTGACTGCAGATTTACCAACAATTTTTGGAAATGAAACGATTAATGTTAATATACTATTGAATTTTATGAGTAGATCAAGGCTCCTCTCACAAGTTCTCGGGAGGGTTTAAAATTTGCATTCCTTTTTTCATCTTTCCTGTGTTCCTTTCCTTAAATTTTCGTTTCTGTAATTAGAAAATATAATATTTTGATTTGTTTTTTCGTTTTCTTTGATATAATTTTTTTAATCTTTGTATACAGATGTTTTTTGAATTTAGGAGGGTTTTTTAGTGGGTATGGTCTAGATATTCGGCGAGTTCCACGCACGGGGAGGTGTCATTACGGTTCTTCTCTATGGTGCGAAACTGTATTTTTGCCCGCCTGCATGGGCTCTAAATACATTGTTGTTTACGAGCCCTTAAATCCCCACAAAAATGGAACACATCAGGGAAGCAATTATTATAGAAACAAAATTTACAAGTTTACTACTTTCTTTAGTTGAACACATTGATATTTACTATTCTGAATAGTCCGTATGTCTTACAAACAAGAATTACACATAATACTGAGTTATTTACTAATTGCATTTTAACATTTGTCACACAAAAGGGTGCTTCTCCTGTGTTTGTTGTAAGTAAAATATTTACACCTCTTTCTTTTACCTTCGAAAGTTACCTCTTCGTAGGGTGATGAAATATTCACAACACCGCATCTTTCCATGGTTTGAGTAGTTCGTTCATTTTGGAAGATTAAGAATTTGACATTTATTTGAGACTTCTCCATTACTTTTGACAAATCCCATCTTGAGGCAAAAGGTTTCGTCTCATTGAGTATGTCAGGCTTGTTTTGATTGATTTTTCCTACAATTGTGACTTGTCTTTGCAGCATGTTTTCTGCTAGATGGATGCCGGTAAAAATTCATCCATTGTATCGTTTTTACATGATTCTTTGACACTTTTAGCGAAATCTTTTACCACATTTACTCCAAGTTGTTTCTGAATAGGCTCATGTGGTTTTCTGTCTGTATAAACAGATCCATCAATAACATATGCTGATTTAGCATTGCACAACCAAAATATTTTCACTCTACATTTGGAGGTTTTGCTGAGCATGATTAAATTGAATTAAATCTGCACGTGTGACAGATAATTTGATTGTTTATACTAACCAATGGATCAATTTGACTTAAAATTTGTGAGGGCTTCCCAGAGGATAAATAAAAGAATACATGAAAGGACAGTTAAGCCAGAATAAAACTGTATGAAATATTTATAGATAAAATCGGACAGGGACTCCGAGGCACTGCATATGCATCGTAGAATTAAGTTCAAATACGTATCCCTGTTGAACAAGTGGAGGTAGCATTGTGACTTTGACCCTGCAGGAAGCACAGAACCTTACTGTGATCGACGTATGACATACAAGTTTCTATGACAATTAGTGTGAGTTATACTCCACTTTAATGGACGACTTCATAGGGCATCGAGACGTGAAGGAGAGCAAGGCGTTTCAAAGTAAAAAATAATAAATTTTGAAAATCTTTTTAAAGTTTTTGAAAAAATTATAAAATTATTTGGAGGTTACAAACATATATTTTTCCCAAAAAATCTTTAAAAATTTTGAGAACTTTCTTTTTTTTAATTGTCCTCACTTTTCAACATTCTGCATCGACTTTCGCACTAAATATGACATATACTAACGTGAGCGATACGTGTGTGTGCGTTGAAGGTAAATAGGCTCGTAAAGCGAAAGGATACTCACATGTTTCACGAACCAAGTTGGGTAACTCTCTTTTGCGTACGAATTCGCAGGTCATCGAGAAATATCCTAGTAAAGGGCATAAGGTGTTTCTAAATAATAGTTGATATAATATAAACAGAATAGTTGAATTAATTTTTTATCATATATTTGCAAAAATCACAAAAAATCTTTAAAGGCTTTTTTTTAAACAAACATATATATATATATATATATATATATATATTCCTTAAAAGAACAAAAAAATTACTAATTTTTTTTCAAAATTGTCTCTCTTTCCATTCTATTGACTTGACTTGTCGAACTAAATATCCCTTATATTTAAGAGAGCGATAGGTAAGTGTTTTTATTATTCTTAGATCATTAGGATCGTGAAGAAGAAAATTGACACGACTATCCTACCAATACAACGTGTTGGGCACTTTACATTAGCGTATGACGTCGCAGGTCACAGAGACGCTTCTCAGTGAAAGAGAGAAAGTTGTTTCTGATGACTAATTGATATAATTTGAAAATATTTGTCAATTTTTAAAAAATCAGAAAAGTATTTGAAGGCATTTTTGATGGTTTTACACATATTTTCCGAATCTCAAAAAACGTTTCACAATTTTTTTCGAAAATTTCCTTTCTTTTAACTTTTTGAATTGGATTTCTCTTCCTAAATATCCCCTATATTAACATGAACGATACGTAAGATTGTGTCTGGAAGGTCATTGGTCTCGTAAAATTCTCACACAACTAACTTACCATGACGAAGTGTTGGGTACCGCTATTTTGCATACAAAATCACAGGCTATCGAGACGCTTCCTAGAGAAAGAGAGCAAGGTCCCTAAAGAATAATTGAAAAAATTAAAATTTGTTTAAATGTTTATAAAATCACAAATTTATTAAAGGTACGGAGTTTAAACACATATTTCCGGAATAAACAAAACAAATTAACACAATATTATTTTTCTAATTTATCTCAATTTTAAACTTTTTGAATTGATATTTCGCATTAAATATATAATATGCTAACGTGAATGATACGTAAGGGTGTGTCTTGAAGGCCATTTGACTCGTGAAGCTGAAGAAAACTCACACGAATAACCTATCAAGACGACATGTTGGGTATTCGGCGTCATCGAGACGCTTTCTACCCCCCCTCCCAGGGATTTACATCCACTAAGTACGTGTTTGGCAAACACGGGACCCCGAGCTAGGTCTGGCATTGCTTCCATTTACTTGTGCCAAGCTCCTTCTTTTCTCTTTCCTGACCTCCCTTGGTCACTTCTTGTTCTTTTCGATCCCGACACTATTAAGGCTATGGTATCTTTCATTTTCCTCATTTTTGTCCCCACCTCTCATTTTTTGTCTTACTCCTCATTCTTTGTCCCCCCTCATTTTTTGTCCTCTATGTTTTGAGATATGTTTTGGTATGTTGTAATTCTGGAGGGTTTTTAGTGGGTATGGTTGAGTCATTCGGCGAGTCCCACACGTGGGGAGAGTCATGTTGGCTCTCCTTAGTGCGTAACTGCATTTTCCCTACCTGTACACGTTTTTAGGGCTCCAATGACCTTTGATGTCAACGAGCCCTAATGCCCTACAAAAAAGACACGCTTTCTAGTAAAAGAGCAAGGTGTTGGGTATCTAAATAAGGTCATCGAGTCCCTTCTTGAGAAGGAGCAAGGTGATTTACGGAAAAATGGTAAACTATTGAATTTTTTTTTCTATTTCGTAAAAAATCAAAAAAATATTTGAAATAATTTTGAATGTAACCCACATATATTTTCCGAATACACACAAAAAGATATTTCTGTTAAACTATTTTACAACTTATTTCACTTTTTAATTTTCTTAATTAAATTATCGCAAAAAGTCCCTTTTACTAATGTAGCGATATGTTAGTGTGAATGTCATGAGGTTCGTGAAGTAAATCATGAGTGTCTTAGATAACTATATTTTTCCATTAAGAACAAAAGAAATTTAAAAACTTTTCGAAAATTAAATGACGCAATTCTAATTTGGGTACTTAGGTATATATATTTTTCGATTCGGACCATTAAAAATTTACAAATTTTTTTTTAAACTTCAGTACTTAGGTATATATATATTTTTGGATTGGATCCATAAATTGTTTTACAAATTTATTTGAAAACAAATTTTTTTTGGGTACTTAGGTACATATATTTTTTGATTGGGATCATAAAATATTTTCAAGTACTCCGTTAAAAAGTTAAAAAGTCTGTGTGAAAGGAAAAAGTGACTTAAATAGCGAAGTCTATTCCCTTACGTTTTCTCTGACTACATGGATGGTGAGACTTGATAGTATGGTACATAATGAATGTCTTAGATAACTATATTTTTCGATTAAGAACAATAAAAATTAGAAACTTTTCGAAAATTAAATGACGCATTACAAATTTGGGTACTTGAGTATATATATTTTTCGACTGGGACCACAAATTTTTTAAAAACTTATCGGATAAAATGTTTGCTAAACTTTTTTGAAAGATGTTTGGGTACTTAGGTATATATATTTTTTGATTGGGACCATAAAAATTTCAAAAAAATTTTCAAAAGAAATTTTTTGAAAATTTTTGGATACTTAGGTATATAAATTTTTTGATTAAAACCATAAAAAACTTCATAAAAAATTCGAAAAAAGAATTTTTGAAATTTTTTTCGGAACTTTGGTATATAAATTTTTTAATGAGTCAATAAAAATTTTCAAAATAAGTTTTTGAAAATTTTTGGGTACTTAAGTATATATATTTTTCGATTGGGACAACAATTTTCAAAAAAAATTCGAAAGATTTTTTTAATACTAAGGTATACATATATATTCGATCCGAATATATATATATATGACATCCCATCTTGAGACAATAAAACCTTTTTTTTAATTTAAAATTTTTTGATTAGGCAATTTTGTAAAAAAATAAAAAAAATTGGGGTACTTAATTACATTTTTATAAATTTTTGAAATTTTTTTTAGTTAGGCATATATATTTTTCGATATGAACCATTAAAAACGTTTTTGGTACTTTAATTTATATATTTTTCGATAGGGACCTGAAATTATTTTTTTAAATTCTACTGCGTTAAAAATTTCACTTTAGATCTGTGTTAAAGAAAAAGTGACTTAAAACCAAAGTCTATTCCCTTACATTTTTTTGACGACATGGATTGTTAGACATAATAACGTGGTACATAATGAATGTCTTAACAATAGTTTTCGATTAGATACAAAAGGTATTTAAAAACTTTTATAAAATAAAAAAAGCATTTCCAATTTGGGCACTCAAGTATATATATTTTTCGATTAGAACAGAATTTTTTTCGAAAAACATTTTTTGAAAATTAAAAAAAATATTTTTGTTCTTAGATATGTATTTTTTGATTGAGACCGCAAGTAGTTTTCAAAGTTTTTTGAAAAAAATTATTGAATATTTCTTTGGGACTTTGGTATATAATTTTTTGATTATGACCATAAAAATTTCAAAATTTTTTCGAAAAAAAAAATTGAAAAATTCTTTGGTACTTAAGTATATAAATTTATTCGATTGGTACCATGAAAAAAAATTCGAAATATTCTTTGAAAAAATTTTCGTTTGGGACCATAAGAATTTTCAAAAAAAATTCGAAATAATTTGTTTAAATTTTTTTGACATTTTTGGGGAACTTATGTGTATAAATTTATCGTTTGGAACCATAAAAAATTATTAAAAATTGTTTTTGAAAAAAAATTTGAAATGTTTTTGGAACTTAGGTATTTATATTTTTCGATTGAGACCATTAAAATTTTCAAAATTTTTGACTATTTAAAAAAAATTGGTACCTAAGAATATATATTTTTCGATTGGAACCATAAAAAATTTCAATGTTTTTTTGAAAAAAGTTTGTGAATTTTTTTGGAAGTTAAGTTTATATATTTTTCGATTGGGACCATTAAATTTATCGATTGAGACCATAAAAAATTTCAAAATTCTTACTCCGTTCAAAAGTTTCGCTTTTAATCTGTGTGAAAGGAAAAAGTGACTTAATAACTGAAGTCTATTCGCCTACGTTTTCTTTGACGACATGGATGGTGAGACTTGATAATGTGGTACATAATGAATGTCTTAGATAACTATTTTTTTCGATTACGAAGAAAAAAAATCAAAACTTATCGAAAAATAAATGACGCAATTCCAATTTTGGTATGTACGTATTTTTTTTCGTTTGGGACCATAAAATTATACAAAAATTTATGGAAAAAAGTTTTTTGCTAATTTTTTAATTATGTTTTGATACTTAAATATATATATTTTTCGATTGGGAAAGTAAAAAAAATTTCGGAAGAAATTTTTTTAAAAATATTTTTAAAATTTTTGGGTACTAAGGTATATAAATTTTTCGATCTGGACCACAAAAACTCATCTAAATTTTTACTGCGTTAAACTGTTTCGCTTTAAGTCTGTGAAAGGACAAAGTGACTTAAATGCCGAAAATTTCTTTACGTTTTCTCTGATGACAATGATGGTGAGACTTAATAATGTGGTACATAATTATTGTCTTAGATAACTATGTTTTACATTAAGAACAAAAGAAATTTAGAAACTTTTTGAAAATAAAATGGTGCATTTCTAATTTGGGCACTTAGGTATATATATTTTTTGATTGGGACCATAAAAGTTTTTAAAAAAATTCGTAAAAAGTTTTTGAAAAATATTTGGGTACGTAGGCATTTCAGAAGAAAACTCACACGACTAACCTACCATGTCGAAGTGTTCGGTTGCTTACGATGGCGTATGATGTTCGGTTGCTTACGATGGCGTAAGTAATCAAGAAGCTTCCTAGTGAAAGAGAGCAAGGTAATTCAGAGGAATAAATGATATAACTTTTAAAAATATTGTATTTTGGAAAAAAAATTGAAAGTATTATTAGAACGTACACACATATTTTCCGAATACACACAACAATATATTTTTAACAAAACTTATTTAAATGTTTCCCACTTTTCAACTTATTGTATTGCCTCGTCGCATTAAATTTCCCTTATTCTAACGTGAGTTTATTTTGAAGTTCATTAATCGTGTGAAGAAGAAGAAAACTCACACGACTAACTTACCAAGACGACGTGTTGGGTAGCTTATTTTGGCGAACTACGTCGCAAGTCATCGCGATGCTTCCTTGTAAAAGACAGCAAAGTGTTTTAAGATCCCCCCAGGGGACTTACATCTAGTAAGTACGTGTTTGGCGAACACGGGGCCCCGAGCAGAGTCTGGCATTACTTCCACTTACTTGTGCCATGCTCCTTCCTTTCTCTTTTCTGACCTCCCTTGGTCACCTCTTGTTCTTTTCGATCCCGATGCTATTAGGGCTAGGGTATCTTTCATTTTCCTCTTCCCCCAGGGGACTTATATCTAGTAAGTACGTGTTTGGCGAACACGGGCCCGCGAGTTGAGTCTGGCATTGCTCCCACTTACTTGTGCCATGCTCCTTCCTTTCTATTTTCTGACCTTCCTTGGTCACCTCTTGTTCTTTTCGATCCCGACGCTATTAGGGCTAGGGTATCTTTCATTTTCCTCATTCATCTTCTTCCTTTTTTTAAAAATGTTTTTAGAAAAAGTCATGTGATATGTTGGAATTTGAGTTTTGAGTTGTAATTCAGGAGGGTTTTTAGTGGGTATGGCTGAGTCATTCGGCGAGTCCCACACGCGGGAAGAGTCATGTTGGCTCTGCCTAGTGCGTAACTGCATTTTCCCTACCTGTACAAGTTTTAAGGGCTCTAATGACCTCGCTGTTGACGAGCCCTAAAGCCCCACAAAAAAAATGTTTTAAGATTAAATTGTAAAAAAAAATTAATTTTCCTTCAAATTATTGAAAAAATCACAAATGGTTTGATGGCATTTCTCGAGGTTAAACTCATATATTTTCCGAATAAACACAAAGAAATTTTTTTTTAAATTTCCAACATTTCCCCACTATTTAACTTTTTAAATTGACTTGTCGCACTCAATATAACTTTCACAAGCGTGATCTATACGTAAGAATTTGTCTTGAAGGGAATTAGTCTTGTGAAGCAGAAGAATTATTACACAACTAACTTACCAAGAAAACGTGTTGGGTTCCTCTATGGAGTACGATGTCGTAAGACATTAAAATGCTTTCTAATAAAATAGAGCAAGGTGTTTCTAAGGAATAATTAATACAATATTTAATGTTTTTTAAATTTGGGGAAAATCTCAAAAAATATTTCAAGGTAATTTTGTAGGTTTCGCACATATTTTCCAAATCACAAAAAATTTGGTTATTGGAACAGTTCCCATTCACATCGGGGACTTTAATGTCCAAAAATTTAACTGGGGTTTTTTCTCACACTTTCCCTAAGGGTGATACAACTGAAAAACTTTATTACCAGGATATAACGTTTCTGAACACATGCCACTCTACACACTTCTGTTCAACCCCCCAATATTGCTTGGCGCTCGATTTACCTATCTGCAGTTCAATTATTTCCCCAATATTAGACTGGACAATTCTCAACTCTTTGTTTGGAAGTGACCACTACCCGATACATATAAACGTTTCTTACTCCTCAGTTACTCGCCCCTCTCGGTGGATATCTAAAAAAATAGATTCGAATATGTTTGAACTCTACATCAATCCTTCTTTCGCCGATATGGATGCTAAGACCCCTATTTTACTAAGACGGTTCTCGAAGCAGCCAATGTCGCCATCCCTAAATTATCATGTATTCCAAGGCATTACCCATTTCATGGTCCAATTCGAACAGCGCAGATGTGGAATGTGCTAGAAAGAAACCTTACCTAGAATACCACTATAGGAAATCTCATCGAGTTTAAAAGATGCATAAAATCTTCGAGAAAGTAAGTCGTCCTTCTAAAAAGCATACATTTCGTCACTTCGAACCGTACTCCATCACCAATCGTATGGTAAAAATTTCGTAAAATTCAAGGTTCGTGGTCCTGTTTTTCCATCCCCGGTTTTAATGTAAATGGACGGCTTTATTCTTCACCTGACGTCATTCAGTAATTCAGAGGAACTTAAATCGGACTACGAAAGAGACTCTAACACCTCTGTTTTTTCTCCATGGTTTCTCCAACAGAATGCTCACGTGGAAAAGTATTACTTGGATTTTTTCAGTTTCAGAAGAGAGGAATATAACATTCCTTTATCATTGACAGAACTAACCCCTTACCATTCGTCCTCGAAAAATTCAGCCCCTGGTTGCAATCAAATACGCAACGCTATGCTAACATCTTCCAGACATAGGCAAAAAAATCCCTCTGAACCCCTCAGGAAGCTCAGTTTCGACTGAGTATGGTTTTGGCGAACCCACGACCCCGACTGGTACTGCGCCACCACTCCTCAGACACCGTAAGGGTTGGGCATGCTTCAGCGACCATCTTTGGCGGGATGGTGGAAAGTTGTATGTTGCAAAGGGCGGAGATCTTTCCTTCATCGACCTGGTAGCGAGAAAGGAGTAAATCTCTATTTTTAAAAAAACTTTAACTTCAAGGTGTGTTCTGAGCCGATGAGATGAATGGGTGTTAAGGATGAACATTCGCTAGCGGACAACCTCTGGGGCAACTGCAGAAGTGTTATGTTAACTTGTATAAGGCTTAGTATCGTGATACGGGGGCTCCACATCACCAGACAGCTTTTCCTCCGAACTCGTGGGACAAGATCACGGAAGTTTTAATTGTCTCACCTTGCGGAGTGGGTGGACCGCAAGGCATATTACACACCCAAACATCTTCGAGGCGGCCGAGGGTTTACAGCCCTCCTACTTCAGAAGAAAAGTCAAAGAAACGGAACTTTACTTACGAAAATGTTTTTATCTTAATGACATACAAGGAAGTAACTTTAGAGTAAAGCCTCGAAAGGAATCTGTGGATCACTAAAATATCTAAAAAGATTGAATGGATCTATGTTGATGGAAACCAAGTCCAACAAACAGGTATTAACCCTCTTTAATTGTAAACAGCTGGAAGAGAGTTGCAGAATGGAAGGCTGACCACGAAGTTGAAATCAGTCTAATCATGAGGAAGGTTAATGGTGTTCTGCAGAAGACCAGTTCCTTCATTGTGACATTTGACTGTCCTAAACTACCCAAATATCTTAAAGCTGGATGGTTTAACCTGCCGGTGCGACTCTTCATTCAAAATCCTCTAAAGTGTTTAAGATGCCAGAGATATGGACATACAACATATTGCTAGGGCCGCGATACATGCGAGAAGGAGACACACGAATCCAGCGTTTCATGCCCGGGGCCCGTAAAGCGCATTAATTGCAAAGGCAGTCATCCGGTATCAAACGGAGTGCGTCGCCTTTCTGGAAGAAAAAAGTGCAGGAGATCAAGGCAGCGGAGAAGATCCGGTAATGTAAAGCACGGAAGAAATACAGGACTTTACACCCAGTATTTTCTAACAGTTACTCTACCGTAGCCAAGACTCCTGTAAAAAAGAAGAGCGTATCCGTTCAAGCCAATTTCACTGACGTGTCAACGACAACGTTGTGCAAATGCCAGTGCAAATGAGGGAAGAAATATGTTCAAGCCGTTCCCGTTAAGCCTAAAACTCCAACCACACACAGTTTACCTACTTCACAAGAAACGTCAAGCAGTGTGAAACTTACCCAAGACACTACCCAGACGAAGACAAAACAGGGTTCCTGGACTAATGCCCTGAACCTTAATGTTTTTTAATCAAATCAACACCGTTCAAAATGGCAAAAAGACGTAAAAAGAACGTCTCCGTTCTTTCTTCCTCCGAGTCGGATTGTGCATTGTCCGACGGAAACGCGGAATTGCACATTCGGGAACCCAACCCAGGAGGTAATAGTTTCCATACTTCAGTGGAACCTTAATGGCTATAGAATTCAACGTGAAGAGTTACAGCTCTTAGAGTGTCGCAGTCCTATTTGTATTTGCCTGCAAGAGACCACCCTATTACCAGAACACTCTCCCTCTCTGCGGGGATACATCACCATCAGATATGACGACACCACTGGAGATCGAGCAAGAAGTGGAGTTACCGTGTTTGTTAGGAACACAATGCTCTCCTCACCCGTTCTCCAACAGACTCAAATCAAAACTATAGCTGTTACAATTCACAGCGTACCAACTATGACCGTGTCTTCTATCTATCTTCCTCCGACACAGGATTTCTCGGAGACTTACCTTAGAGATTTAATTCACCAGCTCCCTCGACCATTCCTTCTCCTTGGAGACTTTAACGCACATATTGTACTGTAGGGTTCTTCGAGCGATTGCCTAAGAAGCCTAATGATGATTTCTTCTTAAAGCGTGAAGATTTATGTATCATGAACACCGGGAAGATAATCCACTTTGCGTTTGCCACGAGGTCATGGACTGCAATAGACCTATCACTTTGTACTCCTAAAGTTGATGATATCTTAAAATGAAAGTTAGAAGATGATCTGCATGATAGCGACAATCATCCTATCTCGTTGTCCTTGCAGGAAAGTGACTGTTCCCGAATGCAAGTCTCGGAAATGGATTCTCAGAAAGGCAAATTGGAAAAAGTTCCGTTCTCTGTTTTCAGAGAAACGGGTAGTGTCCATGTCGACCATCTGACCCAGGTGATTCATCACGCCGCTGCAGAATCCATTCCGAAAACATCTATTTTTCCGCGAAGACCTCATGTCCCCTGGTGGAACGACGCATGTCGATCTGCCATTCGGGCAAGGCGAAAAGCATTGCGGAGATTTAAGGCTAGATCTCCGGAAAACCTCGCCGCATAGCGGATTGCTAGAGCAAAAGCGCGTAGAACTATCAAAGATTCCAGATCCACCTCCTGGAAAGCGATTCTAAGCACCATTAAGAGAACAACATCGTCCACTAAAGTATGGGAGTCAATCCGAACGATATCTGGAAGGTATTCTCGAGTCCCAATATCTGGACTCAATTATCAGGGTCAGGTTCTCACCCACAACAGAGAAATGGCAACAATGATTGCTTCTACAGCAAACTGCGAACCTGACTTTGCGAGAAAAAAGGAAGTAACAGAGAGCACATCTTTTGACTTTCGTTCCACCATCTGGGAACCCTACTACTCTTCCTTCTCTATGTGGGAACTTGAGTCAGCTCTAGCGACAGTCCACGACACTGCTCTTGGCCCTGATTCAATTCATTATGAAATGCTGAGACAACTCAGTCTCGAATCGAAAGAATACGTTCTAGATATCATTAATATTTCATGGTCCGAGGGAGTATTTCATAATTCCTGGAAGGAAGCAACGCTTATCTCTTTACTAAAATTAGGTAGGGACAAAACAAACATTAGTAGTTATCGAAGCATTGCCTTGACGAGTTGCGTCGGTAAAACTGGAGAGAATTATAAAACGACGTCTCGTCTGGTATCTTGAACGGCATGACTTGCTGAGTTGATCTCAGTGTTGTTTCAGGATGTTCAATTCCACCCTGGACAACTTACTTCTCCTGAAACAGCAATTCAAGATGCTTTTGTCCGAAGACAAAACGTCATCGGAATATATTTTTAGATCGAGAAGGCTTACGATACTACTGGGCGTCATGGCATTTTACAACAACTCTATACCTGGGGATTTAGAGGACGTCTTCCTCTGATGCTCATGTCCTTTCTGGATCAACATTCCTTCCGCTATAGAATTGGAAGAGACACCTCGGATATCCTTCTCCAAGAGAACGGTGTTCCTCAGGGCTCAGTCTTTAGTGTGATTTTATTTGCAGTGGCCATAAACTGCATAACGTCTACTGTAAAGAATTTTATCGAGGATTTATAAGATCTAGGCTCGATTATGGCTGCGTTGTATATAGCTCTGCTTGTGCAAGCTTTTTAAAGAAGTTGGATAGTGTCCATCATGCAGGAATCCGACTAATTTCGGGAGTGTACCCCATTAGTCCCATTCCGAGTTTGTATGCTAAAAGTGGCGAACCACCACTTTACCTCCAACGGCAACTTCTTTTGCCACTTGCAAACTTTACCCGACAATCTGGTGTACAACTCGATTTTTCATCCTTCCTTCTCTTCCATCCGTTTCTACAAAAACAGACTGAGAGCAATCAAACCTTTTGGATATCGCTCAAAAAAAATTAGTAACCTTAAATATACGCACACATAATGTCTCTCATCAAGGTTTTAGTAAGTCACCTCCTTGGGCTTTGCACAAGCCGAAGATTATTTTCAATCTTCTCCATTATGACAAGAACAACACTCCAGCTCCAATGTTGAGGGTATACTATCACCTAATCCTCTACAAACACCGAGTCCATATTCCTGTGTTTATTGACGGGTCCAAGCAAGCTGATAGTGTCGGCTGTTCCGTGGTATTTCCCCGTAAGACTTGTGGCTACCGTCTAGGCGATTTGTGCAGTGTTTTCACTGCTGAGTGCTACGCCATATTGAGAGCATTGCGATGAACAAAGTGCTGCCGCGGTTCACATTTTCTGATTTGTTTTGATTCGCTAAATGCGCTTTAAGCAATCCAGAATATGTTTCAAGCCTATAAGTTGATCCAGAACATCCAAGACGTGCTTTTCTTACTGCAAAGTGATGGAAAGGACATAATGTTTTGCTGTATTTCCGGACACGTGGGTATCAGAGGAAACGAGGAAGCAGACGTTTCCGCAAAGACGGCATGCCTCAAGAACCGCAGGATTTCTCCACGATTCCAAAACGAGATCTAAATTCTATCAAGATAAGGATTCTGAGTGAATGGAACAATTAGTGGTTAGCTGTTGAAAGGAATAAGCTCCGACATATCAAATCTTCTGTTAAGTCATGGAGCAGTTCCTGTAGACCTACCCGTTGCGAAGAGGTCCTGCTGACCCGCCTGCTCATAGGACATTGTCCTCTCACTCATAGGTATCTCTTACTACTTGATGATGAACCCGTTTGTGAGGAGTGTAGCTGTTGTCTGCCAGTGCGTCACCTAGTAACTGATTGCAGAAAATACTCGAGTATACGGAGACAAATTGGTCTGGCTGCAGATTTACCAACAATTCTCGGAAATGAAACAGTTAATGTTAATAAACCATTGAATTTTATGAGTAGTTCTCGGGGGTTTTAAAATTTGTATTCTTTTTTCATCTTTCCTGTCTTCTTTTTTTTCATCGTTCGTTTCTGTAATTAGAAAATAAAATATTTAGAAAATATTTCTTTTTTTGTGATATTTATTGAAAAAATTTGTAAAACTTTTGGTACGTAATTATATATATTTTTGATTAGGACCATAAAACTTTTTTGGAAATTTTTTTGTTTAAAAATATTTGTAAATATTGTACCTATGTTTATATAATTCAGAAAAATTTTAAATTTTTAATGGATTCAATCGAAAAGTATTTATACCTATGTTCCAATATATTTTACAAAATATTTCGGAAAACGTTTGTTCGAAAAAATTTTGTAAAATATTTTGGTACATAGGTATAAATACTTTTCGATTGGAACCATAAAAATTTTAAAAATTTTAGGAAAAAACAGTTTTATAAATTTATTAATTTTTTGGGGTACGTGGGTATACGTATAGTTCGATTGAAACCATTAAAAAATTTAAAAATTTTGCGATAATATTTTTGAAAATTTTTTTGGTGCTCAGGTATATATATATATATTTTTCGATTGGGACCTTAAAAAAATTTCATAAAAATTTTTTATGTCAAAACAAAATTCGACAAAGTTTGTTCAAAAAATTTTCGAAAAATATTTGTAAAAACGTTTGTTACATAGGTATATATATTTTTCGATTAGGACCATAAACACTTTTTAAAAAATTAAAAAAAAGTTTTGTAGAAAACTGTTGAATACTTTTTGGGTACATAGGAATATATATTTTACCATTGGGACCATAAAAATAGAAGGGATCATAAAAATTGGGTAAGAAATTATCTTTAAAAATTTGAATTTTTTTAAGTACTTAGGTATATATATTTTACGATTGAGAGCATTAAAATTTTTCGGAAAGTTTTTTGGAAGAATTTTCGGGTACCCAGGAATATTTTTTTTGATTGGTACCATAAAAAAATTTCAAAATTTTTTCGGAAAAAATTTATTTAAAAATTTTCGAAAAAAAATTGTGGTTGCTTTTGGTACATAGGTATATATATTTTGGGAAAAAATTATTCGTAATATTTTTGGGTACTCAGGTTTACTCATATTTCTCAATTGAAACCATGAAGAATTTTCGATTTTTTTCAATTTTCCAAACATTTTTGGGGTACTTCGGTATGTATATTTTTCAATTGGGACGATAAAAGATTTTTTTTGGAACATGTTTTTCAATAATTGTTATGTAATAAGGTATATAAATTTTTCGATTAGAACCATAAAAAATTTCGCATTTTTTAAAATTTTTTTGGGTACTTAGCTAAATATATTTTTCGATTGGTAACAAAAAAAATTTCGTTTCTTTTTGGAAAATATTTTCCAAATTCTCTTCGATACTTCGGTATATATACTTTTCGATTACGACCATAAATGATTTTCAAAATTTTTCAGGAAACTTATTTCCGAAAATTTTTTGAAATGTTTTGGGTGTTTAGGTATATATATTTTTCGATTGGGACCATAAATAATTTT
>NNCF01126721.1:416093-428033 GCA_002313205.1 Laupala kohalensis | reverse complement strand
TAGATATTTTTATGCACTGATTTGTACATATAATGAGAAACTTTGGTCAATTAACGTAATTTTTATGAAAAACATGATAAATACTTTTATGATTTCGCCTTCTAATTTTAAGTTCAATTTAATATCATAATTGATGGTAATTTTTTACTCTATTATAGATAATGATTCATCAGAATCTAGAAAAATCGTCGAGATAGAAGACTATCCTTCAGTAAAGACTAAGGAAAATGATATTGATTCAAAAATTGATGATTCCTCTTCAAGTGCTATAAGCCTTGATAACTGCTCAACTATCAGTAAACAAGGTATTGACTGTTTAAATTCAAAATTTAGGTAAAGTGCATTGTAATCATGTTTAACTTTCTCATATTTCAATATCTAAAATATGTTGCAGAGAATATGGAACGAAGAATACAACTTCTGATAGAGCAATTAGATTCATCTTCATCAGGAAGTGATTATGATAATGACTCCCAAATTAATTCAATTTCGGAGAATCAGGCTGAAATGGATTCCCAACAAGACCTAATAGCTATTGACTGCTCTTCGTGTATCCCAAAAGAAGGTAAGATATCCCTTTGAGATCAAGAATATTCTAGTTTCTTTGCCGATAATAAAAAGGCCAGAAACACACCAGAGTGTCGTGACGGTAAGCGTGCACACCAATGTTTCGAGACATGACGCGTCAGAAGCCCCACCACAGCTCTGGTGCGAGTCCCATTCGACACAACACGATACGACACACTATCTATGAAACCGAAATGCTTCTCATGCGTCTCGACACACCACGACAAGCTAGTGTGTTTCTAGCCTTGCACATACTTAGTCTCAAAAATAGTAGCGTTAACAAATAATCTTTTTTACTTTCAATGATAATAAGACTTATTTATTACTATGTTATTATTAGAATTAATCACAACAAATTATGATATATCTTATGATACAATACGTTTAATAATTGTATAAATGGACCATTTTTACAGACAACGCTGAAGGAATAGAGACCATTTTCGAACCATTGACCTCCATCGATAATCTCACTAATAATTTTATTTCAGCCTCCGAGACAGGAAAAGACCATGATTTCTCGGAAGATGAAAACCTTCTAACAGAAGAGAGAGTTGGTAATTATTACTACGAAGTATATATAATTTTACCATTATAAAATTTTTAAAAATATTAAGTATTTTATAATAGGAGTACATTTATAATATAATTGATTATGTATTCTTGAACGTTTTTAGAAAGTCCGAAAGGACAAAGTATTTGTTATGAGGAGGAATGTAATGATGTTTTTTTTCCTTTCATTAATAAATAAAGATGAAAAGATAAATCCGGAGACTCGTGAAGCATCGGATGCTGAGAAAGACGTCACTAAGTTTCCGACTCATACGGGTAATTATGCTGAAGAGAAACAATTAAATTGTGACAATTCTCTTTCGACTGGCACTAAATGATTTTAAATGAAATTTCAGTCGACATTAATCAACCTTCAGAACCTGCAGATGCACTTACCTGCATGAGTATGCTGCGTATTGAACATGGAGTGGCAATGAATGAATCTCTTCCCACTGTTCAAAGTGAAAGTTCAATCTCCGCTTCAACGTGTGGGGAAGCAAAAGAACAAAAGTCTTCGCTCAAAGACAAAATTGCTGCTTTTTCCAACTTCGGCTTCGGAAGATCGGCTTTATACTGTCGAGCTCCCCAAAGATTTCAATTAAAGGCCAAAAGAGGTAAATCTAGGAACAATAATATGCACTAAATATCTATAGAAATACTATCAATTTATAATACACACATAAGAACTTTCGCCTGCGTGGTTTAATATTCAAGTATATTTGTGTAATTACATTGTAAGAATTGTATGTGCAGTCAGGGAATTTTGACTCGAGTCAATGTTATACGATCCGTTAAAAAACGTGATACTAAAAGGATTACGTAAAAATACCCGTCTCAAATTAATTGTGTTACATTCATTTACTGATGAAGGTAAATAATGGATATTTTTAATATTCTTATTTTAAAAATATAATTCCTTCTCAGAAATATATTTTTATTTAAAATATATTTTTGTTTTAAATATATATAATTTAAAAAAATATTCACGCATTTTGGTGCATTTACAATAACTTTTTTTGCAAACAGTAAAAGTGAAAATTTTAGTACAATGTACGTCAAAATCTTAAATGTGGAAAAAAGTTTTTTTTTAAATATTTTCTTTACGCAGACAAAATATATGTCGGAGCCTAAAGTTCAAGTTATGAATAGCGCAAAACAAAACAAAAGTATTGTAAAACTTTGAGATACTCCTATAGTTTACAAATTATGTGGTTACGTTAGTCGCGTACTTCATCATTCAATATATTGTAACGTACGAGAATAGAAGTACATTCTATTTGGCTTAAAATAAGTCCACTTCATTCTCAGTTCCCGCTGAGGACTCGGATGACGAGGAGGGGCAGCGCATATGGGGCAGAACTCGTCGTCCTCGAAGTTTACGTCGAAATCGCGAGGACTCCCTGTGGCTGCAATCAAGAGCAAGGACTCCTGCTTCACGAATCGGTAGAAACTTGCGCCCAATATATCACGCACTTCACCGCGCAGAAGAAGCAAATCTAAAGCGACGGATTAAGAACGCTGATTGGCTCTCTGTGCGGGAAGTCATGAAAATGGCGAACCTGAAGCGCAAGTACCGCTTAACTAAAACAATGCGTCACAGCAGGTTAGATATTGCTATTCCTACGCTTGTTATGGTAAATGCGATGGATATGTTAAGACATAATCGCGAGCTACCAGCACAAATTATAAATCAATGAATTTTATTGTCAAAAAAAAGTAGCTGTAAATTCCGTATGACTACGTGGTGGACAATAAACTAAGTTAGTCTCCGGAAACAAGCAAGGGACCATCCCATCAATTCAGATCAAGGGCCTAAGGGTAGTAGTGGATTTAATACGTAATAAAATAAGGAGTTATCCATTTATAATTCCAAAATGAATCGTAGATGTAATGTGCAGTGAAAATTCGATATAAATAATACACTAGATTCGATTTTGCTGCATGTAATATTCACAGCAATGTCGTTGTAACTGAAAAAGATAAGTGAATTTCTGAATGATAGAATACGATAAATCGATTATTTATGTTGAATTTCTGTAATTTATAATAATGAAATATTGTTTGTTTCTCAGATTGACGCTTCGTAATGCTCAGATTCTCCGCTAAAAGGGAATCTCCACTGAAAGCAAGAAAATGTTGATTCAAGATCAACCAATCATAAATATTATATCTAAACGCATTATTTTATTTACATTAAACTTATTTATACTAGACATTTAACTTATTCTAATAAAAACACGTAACAATTGAAATGTAGTCAACAATAAAAACATTAACTCAAATTATGTTTATTCCATTTGTTTCATGTTTCTCAACATTTCATCACCATAGTCTACTCAACGTTAGTTTAGTAATTTTAATGAGAAATTCAGGATAGTTTTTGCGAAATTATTTATTGTGTTGCTTCATCATCATGCCTTATTTTGAAATTTTTTAGAGCTGTAGATGAAATAACGTAAGAAGTTGATACTCATATAACTAGTGAAATAACTAGTAACTATATATAATTTATATATAGTATAATTTATACATAATAAACATATAACTAGTAACTAGTATATAATTTAGTGAAAAATATAAACTAAATTTTTGTGTTTTGGACACCATCTTAACGTAACACTGACCGTTAGGGTGGAGAGGGTTTTCGTACACCAATGATGCTGAGAGCGACGCCGGCGGTAGAGTAGCTACTGGTAGGGCCTCCCAAGCGGGACAGGTGTCAGTGGAGGCTCGGGACAAAGAGAGTGCCACACCGACATACTACCCTTCTATATATCTCCCACATTGTAGGAAAAGAGGGATCCTCAAAGACAAAGGGAAGAAAAACCCTGTGAAAAAATCAGAATCCAGAGGATTGGTTTATAGGCTGACAATCTATCTCCATAAAAAAATGACTCAGCTAACGAAATAAGGAATATGTGAATTTTGGAATACTCTGATTAAGTCGAAGACATAATTAAGGAAGTATTAAGGTTTAAAGACTGCGTAAGAAGGCTTTGGATCGAAGAGAAAGAGTATCTATTATTAAGGAAGTCAGGGTTAGACTGAGAGGAGAAGAAGGTGTTAGGACAATTTGTTTAAAATTTCTAGCCGATGTTTCGTTGTCTTTCTGCTGTATGGCATTTCGATATGATAAGTTACAGAGTAAAGAACGCTAAATGTAACATGAATATAGGAGGGAGAAGAAACAGGCGTTTAAAACAAGGCTAATTAACCAACACTAACTTTATTAATATGCGTTAGATCAACTATATCTGTTCCGGATGGGACAAAAAATGTATACACACTGTGAACTGTCTTAAGAAATTTATTTTCCTTCTTACAAGATTGAATTTTTGGGAAAACATAATTTTGTTTTAGAGAAGAATAGATGAGCTAGCTGCGAAACCCATGTCTATAATAATCTTTAGCAGTGTAAATGGGTCAAGCAGACGTAAAAATACACTTTTCGTAAACTAAAATGAAAGGTATGATAATGATAAAATGCATACAATGAAATACATATAACGAAAATACATCAATTTCTGTCTAAATCGAAATTACATTTAGATAACATTTTTACGACATTTATGAGACTGATATGTCGCTATATAATATTCTGAATATTTATTTCACTTTCAAATTTCAAATAAAAGACAGTAATAAATTCATCTAGCGACTTTTAGCATGAATAGAGCACTGTGAGACGACCAAAATATAGAGGATCATGCCAGAAATGACCCTTTCACTATAGAATTTTTTTCACTGCAGACGAGAAACGTATATGAGAAAGTATGTGCAAAACTGGTTTTCAAAATTCATACACCATATTTGCATTTAAAATAAAATAAACTGATATTTAAATAATTACTCTGCAATAGCAGAAATTATTTTGAGCTCAATTATGGCTGACGGAAGTAAAACTTTACCTAGAATTACATTTCCTGACTTCATTCCATCAGAGATCATGCGTGATATGAAGAGAGGAATGCATTCCGTCGAACAAACTGCGGGTACATTCAATGCAGTATGCTGCGACTCAGCACTCTACCATATCTTCAGATGTATAGGAAGCTCCATTGATATCATTAAAAATGGAGAAGCAACGCAGAGATGGTTTTCTTCTGTATCCTTCCAAAAACTCTTCCGTCAAATCTTCGAATACCATCTGCCACTACAGATGACATTGGTATGCATGATGAATGGGCTCAATCAAGGATAAATACGAAAAAAAATTATGTAGAAAATTTCAAGTGTTTTAATGATTGTAATTCATTTAAGAGAAAGCAGATTGGGTGCTATGCAGGCGCATTTGTTGAATGATCTAATGTAAACTAAAAAATTATCAAATCTCATATAAAAAGGAATTTTACAACTTTGAAGATATTCCTGCCAAAAAGATACAGATATTTCCAATTAGAAATTGCAAGATATAACAGATACGTAGGTAATATTTTTCCAAAAATCGCATTTCTCTACTTAAAAAAATAGACTGCATGTATCCTTTCGACAAAGACGGATTTTATTGGAAGTCGCCAAAATCAGAACTCGTCCTTGAAATTCAAAACAATCGTGCCATCGATACGAACACCCAGGAAGAACTCTAATAAATTCAATTTTTAAAAATTTATGCTTTTGATGACTTTTCTGGCGTTTTTAAAACATTTCATGCTTTTTTTCAAAAATATCGTTCTGATGTGAAATGAATAAATTTAATATTCGATCGATATGACAATATTTTAATAAAAGTATTGGAAACAAGTTTTTCGAAATATAGACCAAATATTATAAATATAATTTCACGTCATTCAACGAAAATCCCTACTGATTACAAAGATTTCTTTTTAAATATTCAAAATAAATTACATTTTGTTCGATATCTTTGCATTTCTGCTCCAAAATATGCTCAAGTAAAAGAAGACTGCGAGATATGTACATTTGTGGAGGATTCGATGATCCAACAAAGTACGTAATTCAAGCTACTATTTGTTTTGTGAGATACTTTAATTAAAATCAAACCACTTAGGAACTGATTCAGGTATTCTGTCACATATTTCACGCAGTAAGAATTAAATCTGCTCATTGTGCAGATAGAGATGTATTTATCTAGGCGATTTAGTTGTCTAGGTCTATGGTTCAATGTTTCTAATAAAAATAAATATCTTTTAAAATGTCGCAGACAGCAAACACGTGACTCCATGAGTGAAAGTATTTGGAGAAAATTTAAATAATACCAAGTTAAACTAAAAAAAAAAAGCAAGTGTTTCCGAGTCGTATCTGCGAAAAATGTCACCTAGTGTGAGAAGGGTGGCGATACTGTTCTACAAGTACATATCAACAGAATGATGACTTCCCTGTAAAAATTATATTTAATTATTTGCGAAGACATTTCGCTTCTTTAAAAAATGATTGTGTATTTTTGGTTGTTTTTTTCTCGGAACTGATGATGCTCGTTGAAAATAAGATTAACAAACAAAAGAAAATTAACATTCCATTGGCATATTAAATGTAACTCGCAGGTTCATAATAAACGATACAATGTAATATACTCACATCGAAACAGATTTAAAATAAAAATTATTTTAAAATATAAATATTAAACAACAGTTAATATTAGTACACATCACAGATGTATAATTCAGATATCAGAAATGTTACTATAAAATAAATGTACGGTGAACGCAGAACGTTCTCTAGCCTTCCAAGATTTTTATGATAAATATAAGTATTAAGTCCCGCTGCCCCCTCCCCCACATACCCTAACCCCAACCACCCATTTTTATATCGCCAAGAACTATTTTTTCTTTCTCTTTTATTTTCCCTCTTCACCTTAAGATGTGTTATTCTACACCTGTTGACATTGTAATAGTACCAAAATATCTTTTATTTTGTCCTCTAATGTCAATTTTCCCTCAGAAGGTACAAAAATTCCCACTCTTAATCATTTCACAAAAATTCATATTTAAACCGTGGACCTTGACAAAATGTAGGGTGACATTTTCTAATTCTTAGACAATACACTGTCACTTACATTCCAAGATGAGCAATTTACTGTCAATTATTGCTTCTTTGTTCGTCTAATAAATAACGCAAAAACCAAGTGCTGTAAAAAGATGATTAATATTGAAGAGAAGATACAATTTATTATTAACAAATGAACACTTGAGCAGAACGAAGCTGTGGTGTAACACAAAAGAAAGTTAGTTTTAACAATTTATGTGTATTATAATTTACTGATTTTTATTACGCTTTTAATCCTGGATGGGTTTTGAAATTGGTACAATTTTTTTTCTTCGTTCTCTTAATGCAACTGTATACAGTAGATTTATTTCCATAGGAACTGATAGTTGTACGGAAATATAAAACTGCAAACTTGTAGATATTGTTAACATACAACAAGAAAAGCTAAAGGA
Source organism: Laupala kohalensis (assembly GCA_002313205.1). Lineage (NCBI taxonomy): Eukaryota > Metazoa > Arthropoda > Insecta > Orthoptera > Trigonidiidae > Laupala > Laupala kohalensis. Next base: position 420,522 of record NNCF01126721.1, on the reverse strand, counting down.
CCGAGAACGATTCCTTGAGTCACACCTCTTGTCTGGAGAGCTACCGATCTCTTATTATTGGTTATAACTATTTGTTAACAATTTGCTAAATATTCTGAGAAACATTTTACAGTATTCCGAATATCACAAACAACCGAATCGACAGCTTTGCTATAATCAAGGAAAATTAAAAGTGATTTATCCTGTTTCAGTTTTGTTAGGAATATTTCTGATAACACTTCATAAGGCTGTCCCAGTGCCTTTACCTGCTCGAAAACCCGATTGGCAATCATTCATTATACTACAGATAAAAGAAATGACTTCTCTTGCGGGCAATTTCTTCTAGTACCTTTGCGAGAGCGTGTAATATGCTTACAGTGCGATATTCATTCGGGCGTAAAGGTTGCGTTGTTATTGGGATAGGAAGTACGAAGGCAGTTTTTCCTGCCGTAGGAAAACCACAACTATAGAGAGAGTTATTAATAATATTTGTTATTGCCAGAAGAGCAAAGTCGCTACATATCTTTATTAATTTTGCATTGAGGTTATGTTAATATATTTCTCGTTTTAATTTCAGAATATCAGATTGGTTAACAGAGGAAATATAAAAAGGATTATTTATGGTACTATCTTCAAAATAATCTTTTTAATGAACTTTTTCCTTGAACCACCTGTTGTAACATAGTGCTTGGTTCACAAAACGATCATTAATTTATCCAGAGGCATACTAACATCACTCGGAACTTTTACTTTTTCTAAATCTCATATTTCAGAGTTCTTAAAGTGATATGCTGTCACATTTTGCGTCAAATAATATTTTTTTCAATTCTCAATTTCTCAGGAATGTATTATTCTTTCGATCCGATTCTGTTTTAGTACGACAGGCAATAGAGTAGACAATATTTCTTTTTATGGTAACAAGATGTAAGTGATCAGAAATTTTTTGTGACACATGGATTATTTTGAAACAAACATTACAAAAAAACACGAAAAAAATTATAAGAAAATTCATTTATATATAGTCAAAAAAATTTACGAAATTCTTGCCTTCAATGGGTTTACTATATGGTCAAATTTTTGTATTAAAACACTTGAATTTGCGACATTTCACAGGTTTCCTACAAACCTAGTTTGGAAGGAATATGTACAGATACAAAATATCTTTTATGTTTTCGGAGTAATGCACTATTACATTTCGATATATATATATATATATATATATATATATATATATATATATATATATATATATATATATATATATATATATATATATANNAGGTAGCTATGAAACGAGATTCCACTCCATAACTGCTAGCGAATGTATCAGGAAGCCGTGGTACACTCGTGCTTGGTTGTGGATTAAGACCTGCATTTGCAGACAGAACGATGAAGGTAGGAATCTATCACATCACTCAATAATAAATACTCCAAATATCAAGAAAAGAATTGGATTCAAACGCTTTACTTTTATATTTGTTTCAGTGGAGGAGAACGGAGAGGTGAAGAAGGAGGTGGTGGAAGAGGAGGAATGTCTAGTTCGTGATTTTGGAGCTCGGGACTTTCAGTGGCAAAGCTCAAGGAAGAGAAAGGGAGGGTCTTCCATTGTAGACGATCTTTGTAAGTAATCACCTTCCTCACATTCTGGATTTTGCTATTTCGTTTTGTCAGACGACCACAGTTACATATTCTGGCAATAAATGTGGTCCAAGAATTCTTCTCAATTTTTGTTAATTTTCTTCATTTTTCCCGAGTACACATTGCATTTTGGTTTATTTAGAATGGTTCTCAAATAATAAAAGACTTGCGACCGTCAGTAAATGGTCAGTAAATAATAAAAGACTTGCGACCTTATTATGGACGAATATGAAGTTCACAACTTTCCGATGAAGTCGTCGTCAGGTGTGCAAAACAAGAAGCATAGCAACTCAACGACTGATCGTAATATTAAACGTAAATACAAACATGAAACATTTTTACGAAAAAGGAGAATTTTCACAAACATGTTATAATGTGTTGTAAATACCAGATAGCTATTCTGTATCAGTGCGTAAATGCAAATTCCCGTGCTAGGTTTGTAAAAATTAGTCATCTTGATCACAGATTCTGTCATTGTATGTATTCATCATTGGAAACTAAAATTGTCACATTTCTCATATCTGTCTGTGCTAAATAACATTATTTAGCACAGACTCTAAACTTTTTTTTCATGTAACTTCTATTGGACAAAATCTTTTACAATTACTGGTTTAAGTATGTAACTATTTTTTAATTGTGTCATAATTATAAATGAATGTCCATTAATATTAAGAGAAGGCGCATCTTCTATACTCTGTTTTACTTATGAATTTTTCCTTTCAACTAATGAATTGATAATAATTAGTTATACTTTGAATAGATAGAAAAAGGATCAATCTGGGAGGCGGGGAACCAGGAGCTGCTTCAGCATATTCCATGAGACGCTCTCGTCCCTTCTCCCGCTATTTTACTTGGGAGGCCAGCGTCCTGACAGACCCTCGCGTATGAACTTCACTTCGGAAGAAGCCAACTTGGTGAATGGGAGACCGGAAGGTCAACTTTGCGAGCTGTTAATCGCAGAGCTAAAAGGTATGTTTAGCACTAATCTAACTACTACACAATTAGTACAAACACAAGAGACCAATCAACTGAACACTTAGTATTATTTCACTCAATAAATGTGTCAGATGCAAATAGTACTATTCACGAAATATTTAAAATTTTCGTTTAAAACTGAACTTTGATAGGAAAAATTTCTGTGATTGCAGGGTGAGGGGCATTCGATGTACAAAACTTAACGTGTACATCAAGAACAAGACCTTGAACAAGTGCCTTTTTGAAGCTCTATAGATTCCAGACCTCGCTCTGAAACAGCGGTTTGTAGCAGCACACAAGAAAGAATGCGCCATGATGTTCGTGCGGCGCCAACGTCTCGCACGAATGCTGGCAGCTCAGCGCAACGGGTACAGGAAGGAAGGGGTATAGGGGTATAGGGGATTAATATTTAGGCAAACGGGGAAAATTTCTTAAAATTCTGGGGCTAAAAATTGGGGTATTTGGCTTTATTTTTATTCAATTTTTTTTTTTTCAAATTTAGACATTTTAAATTAGGGTTAAAAGTGGGAAAAGGTATTGGGTAATATTTATATTTCTTTTTTGTTTTCGGAGATATAGAAATTGGGGTGGTGGGGGTTGGGGAGTGGGGAGGGGGCTTCGATGCATATATTTATTAGTCAAAGCTTTGAATGTTACAAAACTTACTATTCTGTATATTTGTTTTATAATATATTTTCTGATATCTCATTTGTTGATACAGATGAATATGTATTACTATTAAACTCTATTATTTCTTATTAATGTTTCATTACTTTTATCAATTTTAATACGGTTTCAGTGAGAGTTTATTACAATTAAACAATTGACAAGAGTTAAATCTCAACACAAATACATTTACAAACAGTAATACCTAATACTCATCACACTGTAAGACAATTAGGTCAGTACTTGCTTCGGGTAGTGAAGGATTATCTATGGGTGGTTAAGTCATCAATACATTTATTTTCTGAATCAGGATCTTTTACTGCACCTAATTTACCATTCATTTTAGAATAAATGGATAGCAGTACGTATTTAAAATAATTAATTTTATAAATATTAAATCCGCACCGTCGGAATTGGTGGGATAGTCCCTTGCTTGTTTCCGGGGAGCAACTTAGTTTATTATCCCTCAGGCGATCATACGCAATTTGTAACTTGTTTTGAGGGTAAATAATTAAAAACTAAACCACAACCGACCAATTTTGCAAGTTCACAACACCAATATTTTCTCGCTCTTTTGATATTCTATTATTTTTTTAAATCAACATTGCTGAGAGAAAGTACAAAACATTTGAAATAATTATAAAATGTCAATATATTTTCAGATAGAAAGGTGACCAATCCTTCGAATTTTTAAAATGATTTCCCCTATTACACGACTTACCAGAGTAAATATCGTGTTACAAACGAATAGCCATTCGTCGCTTTCATAGACAGTATATAGGGGGGACTCGTGTGTTTCAACGAGCATGGAGAAGATAAAGGTTGAATAGGATTCTTTTTATGGACACGCTTCAGATTCACAAATTCACATTTATTACAAAATAACATATATACATATATTTTCCTAAATCTACAAATGCAGAATTACAAACTTGATCCTGAATTAGCAAATTTAAAGTTAGTCGTTGTGGGCGACTAACACTCTGTAGAAAATGTTATTCACAGAGTTTGAATAAATATGAACACATATGTGACATCCCCTTTAATACCTCATTTCCCAATTTATACAGAATTACAAAGTGAATATGAGCAAAGATGAAGTGGGATCGTTAGATCTCCACGGAAAACAAAAAGCCCTTTGGTCTCAAGTTTTTGAGAGCGCCCCCCCCCC
>NNCF01126721.1:324657-416031 GCA_002313205.1 Laupala kohalensis | reverse complement strand
ATTACAAAGTTACCTGCTTAAATACATTGAAAGTTGGTTATTAAAAACCTTAAATAAGTGCAGGATTTTATATCTGTCGAGAAAGATTCTCGATGTTGTCCTCCCTTAACGTGGAGTATTGGTAGTTCATTGGAAATACTTCATTGTTGCAACCTTGGTCCGGCTGCTACGGTCGGAGTGGTTGCGCTTTCCCCAGGTTCGGTCTCGTAGCTGTGGAGCAGGTGACTGAAACTTAGAGAATGTGGTGAACATTTATGTTCAAAGTTGCTTTGATGAAGACGTCGCACCAAATAATAAATAGCACAACAGTTGTATGATTTCCTTAAAGGAAATCATTGTCCACAAAGTTTAGTATGAAACATCTATGTTTCATCGTATCACACGCAGCGTAGAGAGTTTCGTCGCACAACACGGCAACGTACTCGCGGAGTAGTCCTCCCTGTACGAGGAATAATACGTAGTAATAGCTTCATGCCACACAGAACGTGCATATAGAGTGCGTTCATTGATACTGTGTCACGGATCGTACACAGCGAGCGCGTTCAAAGCTTGTATGTCATGGAACGTGCAAGGTATTTGCACTTTGGATAAGTATATCGATTGTAGATGCATGGACCTTATAGCTCAAAGAGCGTCTATATACAAGGAATGTTTATATAGACACGGAGTGTTTATACACAAACAATAAATAACCCAATTCTCATAGAACATAAATAATAACAAAGTACATAATAAATGAGAATGTGGAAATAAACCCTTTACTAACGTTTGGTTTGTAACATATCGCACTTTAATATTTTCATTCATTTAGATATTTGAGATATATGCTTCAAAAATAATTGTCAATATTTAGTTTGAAGCATTTTAAACTATAAGAATTTGCATAAACTGCAATAATACATAGGTAATTTGTTTTGAAAAAACTTAATTGCTTGCTTTACAAGCTTAATCTGCGCTGAAAATGAAATACCGAATACAGAATCAAATTTTTTTTATGCCATGAAATATAAACAAAATATTAAAGTGTTTTGAAGATGGAAGTGATGATTCAAACAGTCTTTTTTTCTCTCATTTTAAAATATGTAATTATAGAACTGAAGATATTTTAATGAATCACTGATACTTTTTTCTCCCCCTACTTCTGCCCTCGAATGTTTCAAAAATTCCATCTCTGAAACACCCATTTAAATCGTTTTTTTCCTTTTAGCTTCTTAAATCTCATAATGCTTTGGAAATGATATGGTTTTTTTTTTTCAAATCGTTTCTTTAATGCAACTTTAATTGTACATATATATTTTTCATAGGAACATATAGTAATATGTAACAAAACGGCATGTCCCTGTTCCCAATGTAAGCGGCTTCCTGCCGAATAATTGAGTGTGTGAATGACTTACTTAGTAAGTTATCAACAATTTGCAAAAAAACTATTAGGACCGTAAACATAAAATGTATACGGTTTATTTACTTTATAGCATCGAGTTCAACGAAGAACTGTTTCGAATTTTCGATTTTAAATGGGTGAAATCGGGTATAATGTGTCATTTTAGCTTTTTCAAATTCTACTACTTTTGAGGAACTTATTGAAGATGGTTTTTGTATGTAACGATTGATAATTTAAATATATAAAAATAGATTTTTATATTTTTAATATTTTTATTTGTAGGTTGAAATGAGTTAGAAATGGTCGTTTATACTAACTGCTAACATGTTTTCTTTACCTTATGAAGAAATGAATTTTTGAATGTTTATGCGTTTAAAACAAATATACTATATTGGAACTTTCGATATATCTGTTTGAAGTGGATAAAAAATTAGAATTTATTGATGCTGAATATTTGATCCATGAATCTTAATAGTACCAATAATTTATATACTTAATAAGATATTGTCTTTTTACTATGCAGGCTCACGAATAAAATGTTTTCCTAATTTCAGATATTCTGAAAGATTAGTGTAACGTGAAATATGATATTTTCTCTTATAACACCATAGTTTAGGAGCTAATCAATCATCTATCACAAAGTTTTTATTTGTAAACATTTCTAATTATTATATCTGGAAACTAGTATGTGATATTTCTTTTTGAAATTTATAGATGTAAAGATAGATGATTCTGCGAGTTATTTGCTGGCTATGAAGTCATACTATAGTACTATTGTTACATATTATGAACTAATTGATATAACATCTCAGTTTTTGATTGTAAAAATTGGTTAATTGAATACCTAAAAATATGTATGTGAAATATGTAGAAATATTTAAATTTTCACTTGGTTGAAGTGAATGAAAATACTAGTGCGTCTTCCAGAATGGGAGCAGAGAAAAATATTGAAGCTAGGAACTTGAAATGATGTCGCGATGTTAGTGATGTATTTCAGAAGCTCACTGAGAGAATATTTAAACAATTACGATTGCAAAAGCAGCTGTTCATTTTACTTTCTCATATACGTAGTATATAGAAAGTATTGTAATCGTGAAAAATTCGAAAATGAGATTTCGACGGAAATATCCGTTTTGGCGATCCCTGATTCTAAAAAAGTGTTGTTGTTTAACGTCCGTCCGTCTAAGTAAATTACAGCGATTCTAAGTAAATGAATGAATCAATTTAATTCGCATTTCGTATTTGCGGTAGAATTCACTTGTTGTCAATGCACGTACTCTTCTATAAAGACTTTTTTCTTTAAAACAAAGGGTACTTCACATAAAGATCAAAGTACACTTTTGAATGTTTCTCAAAAAAGGTTCCAACAATTTTGCTTAAATTTTCTATAAGTAAAGTACAATTAGTATGCACTACATCCGGATTAGCGGTACTTCGCTTGAAAGGTTGGTAAAGACGCAGTAAAATAATTTATGTCTGCTGCATTTACACATTAGTTTACTGTTTCAAGAAGCTTGTTTTGAAATATTATTCTGAATATTTATTTTACTTTTCAATTTCAAATAAAATAGTAATAAGTTCATCTAACGACTTTTAACATGAATAGAGCACTGGAAGACGACCAAAGTATAAAGGACCACGCCAGAAATCACCCTTACATTATAGAATTTTTGCTCACTCTATACTGCAAACGGAGAAACGTATAAGAGAAAGTATGTGCAATGGTTTTGCTCCACTACTTTTTCATTTCATCACTTATCAGGAAACATTTAACTTAATGAAAGTGGTTTAAAATTAAACATGTAAAAAACTGACGAAAATCTGAAAAAAAAGTTATTTTTTAAACACGCTAAAAACTCGTGTTTTTTATTTTTGCTTATAAAATTTCAAACCTTTTTTGCTGTCGTCTTCACTATATATAGGCGGCGTTCTTCAGAATGATTCATTCATTAACGCAAAGAGAACTATTATAGGTAGAACATTTGTGCTAGGAATTTAAAATTTTAACGGGATGTTGCTCTTGCATTGAAGAATCTCACTAAGAAAGTTTGACATTCCTATATTGAAGGAGTGTATTGGGTGAAATGTGATTTTGCAAATTTTGTATATCAACACTACATTTCTTGCACTAACTGAGATGTCACATGAGTTTTTGTACTCATTCAATGAACAAAAAATGGGTTTTTGTTTCTTTCCATATTTGATTCCTAATTGGTGGGGAAAGGCAGAAATGCTTTCAGATTCCTGACGTTGGCGTTAACGGCATGATGTATTATTTTTGTTACGTCATAAAATTATTGTGATATCCTATTTTTATGAACCTTAAAATCAAATTATGTCACAAAAATAACATTGAAGTTATATTTTGAATGGACTCAATTATTTTCCCAATATTTGTTATGGAAATCTCTCATCACTTTGAAATGTGGAAAAATCTCCTAGAATAAAAAAGTTTTACGGGCAAATTTGGTTCCCTTAATATGCACAATTGGTTTCGAGTACGTCGAAATTTATTTAGATATAATACATTTAAAAAAGTGTATTTTGGTATTCTATTTTTCGTTCATCATTTATTATTATCATTTTCCAAGTGTAAAAGGGCAAGTATATGTTACGAGCTGTCACAAACTTACGACTTCACTGTAATGATACCTGATATTGAGGTAGGAAGTATACGTGATCACATCTATGAAGATTTTCTGTGGTGCGAATTATTGTAACAATATTTGATGCATTTAATCTAACAACACAATTATGATAAAAAAGTATTAAGTTATTTCAAAAATAACTTTTAAAATTACTTGCATCACGAAATGTAATTTTAATAATTCATTTTTATTATTTTTTATGCGGTATACAGCATAGTAAATATATTGTATAAAGTTGATAGTGTCTGGGAAATTAGTCTGGAAAATTAGTAGGGAATCAATATTCGTGTTTGAATATTGATTCCATACACTATTTTCGTGATGCAATTATTTTTTTAAAATTATTTTCGAAGGCTTTACAACAACTAACCTGAAATAAAACTTATTCGTCGTCGTCAGCCATTGCAATCAATGCTTTAAGAATCTAAACGAGCAAAATTCTCAATATTCAAAAAATGCTTCTTAATATAAGTAGGGCTAATGTTCTCTTCTCGTTACAAAATGTCACTTCTTTGAAAGGCCAAGAACTTGTTCTCCAGGATGTACATCTAAGCTTCAATTAATGAATCGCAAGCAATATTCAAATTAACGTGCGGAGAATCTTGTTACGCTTCGAAAGCAAATTCATCGACGTACCACAAACAACACAGTCCTCGGTTGTTTACGTGCCATTTGTCCTCGCCTCTAAACTCGACCAAACGACCAAACGACCTAAAGTCACCATGTGCACAGGAAGACACGGAACATTCAATTTCTTTTACTTTTAAACAATGTAAACTCGCTAAGAAAATGGTTCAGTATGTACACTCTATTTCATTACTCACTTGGTAACACTAGTCGGCATTAGGATATCCCCCGGCTATAAATAACTTCTCAGTCAACCTCATCCCCACACTAACCTTAACTTAAACAGTTGAAGCCATTTTTATCCGTGCAGCTTACAACTCTCGATTGCTAATCGATAATCGGTTCACTAATATATAATAATCGATATGGGGGCTGGAAAAAAATGTAATGAAAAATTCTGAAGGTAGGAGAAAAATCATGCATTTCTGAAAAAGAGGTATAAAATTTCAGTAATATGAGGAAAATTGGGGAAATCAATGTTCAGAGGAAGCATCATCACATTAAAATCTATCTCTAATAACTACTGAAATGAAAATCAAATGACAAAAATTGAAAATGGTGTAATTGATTGACAAAGATCAACGAAAATTCGTGTGTACAAGTGTGTGGGCTACCTACCATGCATGAACTTGCAAAGCTCGCTAGCGTACGACTCGATGTTGTAATTTATTCTACTATTTTCAATTTCCATTATATAATCTAATTAAATAAATAATTAAATCTTACCATCTTTTATGGACGAATAATATTTACATTTTCTGTGAAGAGCTCACTACGTTTCAACTTGGATTTAAGTCATTATCAAGTAGTAACAAATGATAACAATCATATTGTTTAAAAAATGTCTATCTATTATTTATTTAATTAGATTATATAATGGACGTAAATAGTAGTAGAATTTGTACCACTAGTCCAGTTGATGCCGATAGAAACGTAATTGTTGTCATTTATTTATGAATGATTTTAGGAAGAGTGAATAGGTGTGATAATTTTTTACATGATTTGGTTCTAAGCCCTAATTTTGTATTTTTTATGAAGTATCAGATTTTCTCTTGAACCTGCCACATTTCTGTTTCAAATGCAAAACCTTAATAAATAAAACATTTATATTAATGCTAAGCATAATGTGTAAGGGGGAAAAAGAAATTACTTGGGAGATGTTGTGCAATAAAATATTTTCTAGTTGAAATTAACGTTTAAAAGACGTTCTTCGTCCAAGATTTTTCGCCAAAAAAAAAATTCGGACGTCTTTTCATGTTCCGAGGGTATGTGTGACAGCTAACGAAGAGGGGCCAGGGGAAATTAATGATGTTTTATATTTCTATATCAAGGAAGAGTGCCTGTCTTCTTTTCAAAAACTAAGCAACACGAGACAATATTAACGCGGCGCAGCAAAACAGTCATTTGTATCTGCCCAGGCAATCTCTCGGCCGTGGATAGCCAGTGGGCACGCAGCCTCGCCGCCGCGCGCTGCTCATCTGTCACCATTATCGCAGCGACCCTCGAGCACCGACGCAGACGCCGCCGCGGAACCCGGAGGACAACTCAATTTACGAATCGCATCGCGGCTTCTAATGTACAAGAGAAAGAGATGAATCCGAGTTGCCATTGTTATTATTTCTTTTATGGTGAAGCGTGTGAAACCCTCTGAAGATGCTCCACCGGGGAGAGAGAGCCGAGGAGAAAATAGTGGAAAATAACCGAGGAGGTCATTATAATGGGAATTCGTGGTATTTGAAATATCTTGTCTTGGGTGTAATATGATGAACTTGAACTTGTTTCTCTCGCGCATTGTATAAGAGATTCATTTCAATGTTTGAATTTTGTGACATCTTTTTAGAGATATTTTATGGAGGAAATATTTCACCAACCTCTTGCTTACTCCGTTTACGTTATTTCGTTTCTATCATACTGTGTGTTCTAAAAGATTTGGAATTTTAGTAATATTGTAATTTTTGTGAAAATTTCATATCAAAATCGATACGTGCACATTCAAAATACACATTAAAGTTATTCCGCACACTCTGCCATTTAAAGAATAAAATGTTTGAGTTCCTTCTCGTTGCAAGAGAGGGAATTACTTTAAATCATTTCTTCGTTGTATTTATTTAAGCATTTATTAATATTTAAAGTGAGATAATATTTAAGACTTAAATAAAAATAAGGATGAATTTATCCAGGATCAAATGCGAAATATTTCATTAAATAAATGAGTAACCGTGCATTCCAGAGACATGAATCGAAATTTTGGAACAGTAGGGGATACATCCTTCAGTGGAGCTAATAAGCCATTAGCCACAGCACATTAGGTCTCTGGAGAGTAATCTCGCCTTTCGAGTCTCAAACTTCGCGGCATCTCGGTGCACAATCTCCTGTTTGGCCTCCACCCGAGAGTTGACCAAAACGCGACAGCCTCTCCGTAGTTCTAACGCGCACTAGCAGTGGTTTTGTGCAACCCTGTTCTTTGATAGAGTTGTTACGTGGAGGTCCAGCATTTGTACGCGCGCTCCAAGTGATATAATCATCCTTTGTGCGCATGCGCAAATGTCTTTATTAACGGGCGACATGCTCTGAGAGATGACCACCAATGAATCTTGGCAGTGTCAGCGGCGCGGTTGTTGCGGAGGCGGCGGCGACTTTGGTCAAAGCGGAGGAGGAAGACGAAAAGGAGATGAACGCGGACACGATAGTTGCAGTGCTCCTGTTCTTCTCTTTCCTTTTATTTAGACTCTTTCCAACTGGATCTTTTAGGAAATTATCCATTGTTCATAATATTACTGTGAAATCTTGGTAATTTCAAATTGTTTATCCCGAAATTCTCGAAAATTCGAATATTTTATTTCCTATCATTTGTTCTATCACCCCAGCAATTCGAAATTTTATTCATTCGAAAATTTTGAGTAATATCCTAAGTTTTGAATTACCAAGGTTTCATTGTACATTATTTACGGACACCTCCAAACCCATGTATTCACTTGAGACGAAAGTTGTAGTAATTCTCTTTCTAAAAAGTTGATTTAATACTTTTAATTTTAAACAGATAGTTTGATTTTCTTTTTTAATTAACACAATCGACAAACCAATAACCTTTGCAATCATTTTAACGACTCTATTTAAACCTATCACATGAAACAGCTTGTTTACGTTCTGAATTCCACCTTATAATGTTAGATCAACCCTCGATGAAGGAAGATAACATTTAATCTTTGATAGTTTAATCCATAGTCAAAGTTTTTCTCGTCGTCTTTCCAATACCCAACATCAGTTTATCAAAAGTGAGTTGACATATAATTTTATGATTTTTATTTTTATAGATATGTAGTTTAGGAAAATTATTGTTCGTTATTAGAATTTTAAAAAAAATGGTGATACAATGATTTTCTGTTGTTTGTTTTTTCCTAAATGATACGAGAAACTATTTAATTGTAACTAACCTAAGGTGTGTCGTACGAATTGAACGATATACTTTACTTAGGTGTCTCATCATAAGTTTTTACAACAGGAATTATAATGAAAGTAGTAAATTGTGTGACGATGTAACCACCCACAGACAAAGGATTTTTAGAAATACAAATTTTAGGAGGTTAAAATAGGATAAAATGTGAAATTTGGAATTTTGTTCTATTTTAATTATATTATACTAACTGTTATATTGTTTCATTTTTGTGTAAATTAAAATATATAGAAACAGGTTTTTGCGTTTTTTGATATTAGTTTTTTAAGGGTTCAAAGTGGCATCAATGACATTTTTTAATTTGTCAGCGTTGAATAATGACAGAAATTTCAAATTTCGACGAAATGTTGCATTTGTATCGTAGAGTCTCATTAGAATAAAACGTTTTTCGAAAGGGGTTAAACGGGGTGGAATGTGATTTCTCGTTGTTCGGACTATTTTTACTATACCCCACAAACTAATTCTTCACCATGGTATTTGTATGTTAACACTGCTAATTTGGGTTTATCGATATATCTAATCATTCGATCATATACGTAGTATAAGGAAGGTAGTGTAAACGTGAAAAAAATCGAAATTGAGATTTCTATGGAAATATTCGTTTTGACGATCCCTGATTCTGAAAAAGTGGTGTTCGGCATAACGTCAATCCGTCCGTCTGTCCGCCTGCCCGTCTGTGCGCGGCGATTCTGAGTAAATGAATGAATCAATTTAATTCGCATTTCGTATTTACGGTAGCATTTACTTGTTATCGATGAAGGAGCTCCTTTTTTTTTTTTTTTTGCTTTGAAACAAAGAGTATGTAGTTTTTGTAAAAAATTAATAATCATTATATTTAACATGTTACCCTTAGTTTATCTTATAAAAAATAATAATCGACGTATCAGCAAAAACTATAAAATATCACTCTCTTCGAAACATTTCAGGTTTAAAAAAATTAATATTAATTCATAAAACCAAATTCTTCACATTTGTATATGAAAAACAAATCCATTGGTGGTAACAGTTTTTTTCTGTGATTTTTTTTGTCCTCACTTCAGCTGTTAGAAATCAGGGATCTATAATATAAAATCAGATAGTAGTTTGCATTACATTCCCATTAGTGGCATTTCGCTTGAAAATTTGGTCGACGCAGTAAAATATTTTATGTCTGCTACACGTAATCACTGTTTCCAGGAGCTAGTATAATACTTAACAGTGTAAATGGAATAAGCAGACGATGAACACACTTTTCGTAAACTGAAATGAAAGATATATAATGATAAAATACATAGGGGCACAGCAAAAACACTGCAGATACGAAAATACATCAATTTCTGTCCACAACGAAATTACATTTACATAAGACTTTTACGATATTTATTCGACTGATATGTCGCTATATGTTTTGAAATATTATTCTGAATATTTATTTTACTTTAAATTTCAAATAAAAGAGTAATAAGTTCATCTAACGACTTTTAACATGAATAAAGCACTGGAAGACGACCAAAATATAGAGGACCACGCCAGAAATGAACCTTTCACTATAGAATATTTTCTCACTCTATTCTGCAGATGGAGAAACGTATATGAGAAAGTATGTGCAATGGTTATGTTTGCAGTGGAGTAGGCATGTTTGTCGTTATCGATAACAAGATAAATACATACGCTATACCTCACGAATTAATTGAGACATCATCTATGTTTCCGCATGTAAGTTTAATCAAACATCTTTTAAAAAATCTGGAATTTTGAATATTTCAATTTTAAACGGGTGAAAAATAGTACAAAAATTTGGTATATTTTTATGAATGTCTGACACGTTCATCAAACCACAGAGAAAACTATTAAATATAGAAACTTGAAATTTAGATTGGACGTTGCTAATATATTGTAGATATGCGATTGTAGAGATGCGATTTTGTTGTTTTTTAACTGAATTTTAAATGAATGAAGTAGTATGGAATGTGTTTCTTTTACATAAACTATATAACTAAATGACATTATTTAAAATAACACATCAATTTTTGAATGGAAACGTACAATTTAAATCGACTCTTCATTACAACGAAGTTTAAAACCGCATCGTAACAACAAGAACTCCCGTGTGATACCGGGTAGGGTCGGCTAGTAATGATATTAATCTTTCTCCATCACAGTAGCACACTATAATTCAATTTATGAAGTATTATTCTTGTTTGTTTTATTTTTTTCTCTTACTATGCCTAGTTCGTTTAATTTACTTCAAAGAAATACAGGAAGCTTCTACAGCAGTGGCGGATTTATGGTAGGAGGCTAATTTATTAATGTTTAAAGTGGCAAAGTATTCCTTAATAGTTCAGCTCCAAGGGGGGGGGGCTGTAGCCCTCTCAACAGATAAAGGTATGGGGGAACTATAACCCCCTTAGTCCCTCCCCCCATTGAACCTGAACTATTAAGGTATACTTTGCTACTTTAAACATTAATAAATTCGGTTACTGTTTAATATTGTTTATTGTTGATTATCTATTTGTTGAGATGATGTACTTTATATAAAAGATAATATCTATATAAATTATTTTATATAAAAGTATTATAACTCGTAGCTAACTTTTCNTGCTGAAATTTTTGAATCCGCCTCTGCCTTAGGGCCCTTGATCGGAATTGATGGGATGGTCCCTTGCTTGCTTCCGGAGAGTAAATTAGTTTATTGTCCTCCACGTGGTCATACGCAGTTTGTACTGCTTTTTTGGACAATAAACTTATTATTATTATAAAAATTGTTTTGTAAAACCCATGATTTTCAAACAGAAATACTCCCCAGATCCCTTCCCGCTTAGCCCCTCCCCTTAACTACGGTCTAGATGCGCCACTGGTAGTCAGCAATTTGCCACAGGCAAGCATAATTTTTTTGTCAGTTTATAAGGACGTTTAATATCTGGAAGGCGCTTGGTGAGATTTCGAAAATTATTATTTCTCAATATTTTTCTTGAATCAACATTATTCATCTCAAGTTTATTAAAAAATATTAACATGGTTGATCACAAAATAATTAATAAATAGAAACAAATTTCTGTCGGGAAAAAAATCAAAAAGAGAGGTTCATGGAAATTAACAAAGCTATCCACACTTTCTCTTCAGTTTCAATGTCTTCGGTCTTCAATTACTGTTATGTATTCGACGAATTACTGATATTTTTATAAAATTATAAAATTATAAAATATACCGATATTTTAATATGACGTATTACATCTTCGATAAATGTCCCTGCAAGGCAAAATTGCTCACTTATATGACATAAATACTTTTCCGCTTATCTGACAAAATTGCAAATCAATCTGTAGAAGCAAGTATCAGCTCTGGCTGTCCCCCACAATTGTAATGTCCAGTCATCTTCTCCTCAGCGAGGTGGCGGATAAAAATTTCCCTTCGCATGTCCGCATATTGTCCTCGCAGGTAAAATGCTCTCGACGGGTACCTGTGGTACAATCGCATCCCTGTTCTACAGCATTACATAGAGAAAATACCTAACGAATTGTATAAAATCATAGTTATGATTTCAAGCCATTAAGTCATGAAAATCGCATCAAGTTACGGCTCCCATTTGCATCATTTAAGAAGTCTACTTTCACTCTCATGTTCGAGAATTTGTCAGAAACGCAACCAGAAACTCTTTAGAAAGGAATATCTTTCATTGCAGAAATAATCTTCACAAATCTCGCCCAATCATTTTCCACTTGATAAACACTCACTCTCTGAAACAAACCATCTAGCCCTGTCCTCGTTCTGCTCTTCAAATTAACCATCAACTCTGGAGAATCCCACAGGTAAGTCACTGAGGGAAGTCCTCTAGCGATTCAACAACAGTGAAGTGAACGCGACAAATTCGTTGGGGATAATGCAAAGTGGTCGCCAATAGAGGCAGGTTGGAGGTATTGACGCCAAAAGTTTGAACGAGTCCACTAAGTTCTCTTTGACACCCCTCGCTCTCCACTTTGTTTTCTCGGTCACGCTCTGCTATTCTTTGCATTCTGTCAGACTGTGTCTGTTTGTGGAGTAGGAAGCAAACTACCTTCTCCATGCCATCTGTCGGGCTTCCGGACTTATGGGAATACGAGGGAGTCGTTATGGTGGCTACTTAACTTCACTGGCAACCGTCCCCCGAAAAAAAAACTTGGGTGTTGTTCGGAGGACCAAATATGAAATGGGAAGACGTTAAAAGATATCTTCAATGAGATACTCATAGCTATGATAAAAGCCGCTGCACAATAAAAATAACAGGAAAACTTAATTCAGACTCCCCGTTAAAGAATGACTGGGAGTATTTGTGTTACTTCTCTACTAAGATGTGCTCCAAAACTGTTTTTCTTCGTCGTGAATAGGACTTAATATTTTCAATTTCCTTTTTTGTATAGGTCTCTGCTTTTGTATATTTAAAAAAATCATGAATAAACCTGTACCACAATCACAAACAACTCACGAAGTGCAGTTTCATGTGACATAATGCAAAGTTACTATAACATTAATGTGTTTCAGTACTGTAGAATTGAAAATAAATAATCATAATTTATGTTGTATGTTAACAGTGATACGATTGTATTTTAATATAAAACATTTATTTTCCAGATATTCATTATCTCCAATTATTTACGGTGCACAAAGTACAGATTGCATATTGTTGTTCGTATAATATCGTATTTTTTCGAAATTCTAGTTTTTATTTTTAGTAATGTTTTGTTTCGTAGTGAGAGTCACATAGCGCCAAATCCACATGCAAAAGAGATAGAGCGAAGTTCGACACGTGCGTTCTCCGGGGTAGCTCATATTATACCATACATCGATGTTTTCGAAATTCGATTTAGATATTTTTTATAGAACAAAATTTATTATTGATTTTTTCCTCCTACGCAGACATTTAAATAGGGCATACGTGTTCTTCCGAATTGGTCCTTTTGGTTCTCGAAACATACCACGCCAAACTCCAAAGTGATATTCTAAAATCAGCACTATATATTAAGAAATTGAAGGGAAAGTATAATACGAAATTTTATGAAACACTTATTATAACAAGACACGCAGTATCATTCTATGTAAAACTCTAAGAAGTAAAAAACTTTGTGTAATGAAAGGTAGCCTGATTGTTTGTTCAATATTATTCAGAAAAATGTTTGCTCTTTTCTTATCTACACTAAAAGATACTCCTATATTTAAATGTATTTTTTTCCTCTAAATTCGATAAAGATTTCAATTTTTGTGGTGTCAGCTGCGTAGCAACGAGACCGAAAGACACTTTACACAATTTGGCACATCGTTTTTCACGGTGTGTCCAAGTGCATTACGCATCGATTTTTTTGGAAATTTGATTTAGATTTTTTACATACATCAATGGTGATTTAGAAAGAATGGTTGTACAAAGCACAATACCTTCTCACTAGCAAAGCAGCGGTTACTAATATGGTTCACTTCATTGTTATTTATTTACAGAAACTTATTCCGTGTGTACCAAGAAATCTCGTACATCACTTCACTAACGAGTGCGAGAAACCCTAACTTATTTGAGGAATCCTGTACATTTGTTTGAGACAGTCCCGAAACAATCGGTATGGGTGGTCACCCACTTAGCGAATGTTTTTTTTCGGCTTTGCCTCCGCAGCTTACTCACGTCTGCTCCCACTGCGTCGCGTCGCCGCTGCCCACCCCCGCACACACCCACCCACCTGCGCCCAACAAAAGACGAGCTCGAGTAGCCCGGCATTCTGCCCATGCCTCCGAAACTCTTTCTTCGCGCTGTCAGGGCGAGCTTTTCACATGGAGTGTAGCTCATGAAATTCTCTGTCTAAAAAGAAGACGACGGCGGCTTCAGACCCGAAGGAAGGAAGCAATTAGGGCTTTTCAAAACACCGCACAACAGCAACGCACCCTTCACCAAGTGTGTTACTTCAAATAGTCTTTCAAACTGTATATTTTCCCGTCGGATACGTTTCCAGTCGTTGAAGAGAGGGGCAAGGTTCGCCATTGCGTCCCTCACAAAGGAAGTGGAGAAAAGGGGTCGATCATTAATCGAATTGAATTTGTATCCTTCCTTCGAAGATGACAGATACTCTCATCGAATGCGACAGGTTGTGACGTGAGCATTGAAACAGTTCATTTGTTCATTGCAGTCCACTTCTCTTACGCCTCGGTGTCTTAGCTGAGGGTGGTGCGCTGATTGAACATCGGATTGTTACATTTTTGCAGAAATATCTGGAAAACTCGGATAATGTATGTTACAATATTGATATGGTGATACCAAGAATTGAAATGTTCATACTCGTTGAATATATGTACGAAGTGTACAGAAGTGTATTCCATAATTTCGTGGCGTTCTACTTTGCGGTGTTTTTCATTTATTTGCGTAAGTAAAGTAATTTATTACGAAGAAAAAAATTGTTGAAGTGTTTATTCAAGTAATGAACAAACTACATGACATGTGAGACAAGATACTTTAAATTTCAAATTAAGTAAATTTTAATAAAAAAATGAAAACGCAGAGCATCAGTGTTCATTCACCCCCTATCTTCAAATCGCTAGTTCAGATAAATACGAGTATTTGTAACGATTCATACTCGCGATATGATATGGTATGATACTCGCGGTATGGCGCTTGATAAAAAATATTTTTGTTTTTCATAACAGTTTTCTCCAAAAATCAAGAAATTACTACGTGAATCACGTAATACAATTGATTCTCGTTTCCAGAATACAATATTGTACAATTCTTAAAATGGCTACCTCTAATAACAATTACATCTTATACAATTGATCAATACCTTTTGTGTCGCGAGCTGATTCCGTTCCCCAAAGATTTCAAATACAAGAAGTCTTGCTTATTTCCTATTTCCGCTGCCACGTAATTTCGGTTATTCTATCGAAAAAATTGTATAACGTGAACATAAAACATTTTGCGAAGATACATTTATGCTGGAGTTTTTTTCATTGTTGTTATGAGAAAAAGAGTTCATTGAAAAAAATTCATTTCGTTTTAACTATGTATGATTTATATGTGCCCCACTGAGCCACTAAAAGCTGTGCTTAAGTAATTCGTTGATAATTTTCATAAAATGCATTCGTTGAATTATTTATATGAAATCCGGTGCTATAAAATTCACCTCCCGTTATAGTTTGCGGTCTCACATCCACCCATAAAAGGTGAAATAATCCAATCGACATATCTACAAACTACACAGACATGTCATTTATACCTCTTCAGAATATCTAAATGTGTTAGAGGAATAAATGAGACAGAAAATGAAGAAATGTCTAGAGTTGTTAAGTTAAGACTGCACCAATATTCCAAAGGATTAACATACTTTCAAGAACATGTATCGGCATAAGATGTCGTTAAAGGAAGACCCGTATTAAATTGTGGTACATTTGTATAAAGAAAGTATACAGAATTCAGAAAGAAAGTAAACAGAATGTAGAAAAGCTATTACAAGTTACAAAAGAAGATATAATCGGTCCATTAAGCATTGTAGATCTCACTCCCTTCCCACGGACAATGCCTTATTTGTAATGGAAAAGCGAGGAAGCATGAGATCTTCTTCAAGGATGAGAGGATACCGCGAAAAAACTGAGAGAAGACAGCTTTACCTGAGGCGATGCCTTCACCTGCTTTGGCCACCACTGTACTGTTTGTTATACTTCATACGCTTTGATGAAGATGGTTGGGGAAACCAAACAACCCTATTACAGCATATGATAGGTACGTTCTTATTCGTGAACATGTACTCCATAAATGTGAGTTACCCTACCTTAAAAACATTGTTCAGACATTTTTGATAAGCTCTCATTAAACAAGTGAGTCGAATCTTTCAAGGCAATGTATTGAATCATTTACTAAGTGAATCATCTCTGGAGAACAATCTCTTTGGCCAATTTAAGTGATTTATCTTGATTGTTGATAAGCTTGGGAAATTTTCCTTTCAAGCCATAGGTTGATTCAAATATTTTGCCTTATAGATAAAAAAAATAGAAGAATTACTCATCATCTTATGATTCAACGAGTTAATTACAAGTTCCTTCGCCGACCACATTGGAGTGTTAATGCTGTATCACGCAAGAGTTGGGTGAAGCCAAACTTCCTCGTCTCATCTCGAGTCGTCACACCTAATCGACTTAGCAGAATGTCACATCGATTCATCGAATCAAATTGGCAACAGCGCACTAGTTTGAAACTATATAAAGCACATGTCCTCTTCACTTCTACGCTACTTCTAAACGAGATTCAGTTCTAGTACACGACTACTATGATTACTACTACTAATGAGAGGATAAACTTCTGATCTCACCTCTCTTTTCGTAGTTCGAACTCTTTACTGTCGGCGCCAAACCGACATATATTTTCTCTTGTTCAACCCTCCACAATAAGGATTATTACGTTCGAACACATCGCATCGCTACTTCTTCTCGTCGCCAAGTCGACATTTTCTCGCAAGATCGAGCTTATAATTGCACCTCAGAAGATACGTGCAACCAGAGGTTTACTACTCATCAACCTCTTCTCTGTCAATATTTCACCCATCCGGATCAACCCTACACCAGCTTCAACCATCTGGTTTCCAGGATATTCCTCATCATATCATCATGTCAGCTCTAGGAAATCAGTATTGTATTATTATTTCTCATCAAATCATAGCAAGTCATTAAATCATTTTAACGTTGTTAACAATTAACTTTCATCTCACTTTTTTTCATTCAACAATTCCATAGGACCAAATAGTGGAAACATAGCAAGACATAATACCTGACATATACAGTTGCTTATGCTTTTCAACCTTCTCCTACCACATTCATTTTCATGTTTAGGTTTCTAATTTCTACTCAACCCTTTTTTTACCCTTTTCGTTAGTTTTGCAGTTTCAGGAATAGTACGCTTAGCGGTAAAATTGGAAATTTTGGAAGAAAACAATGAGTATTAGGCAATAAATATTCAAAAGAAGGTTGACGTAAAGGAAGGAGGGGGGATTTGATGACCTCAAGTCTGAGCAGCGTTGGACAAATGACAGGTACTTGCGAGATAAAGCTTCTTGATTTTTCTGTTTGCAAAATTCCGTTTGTGTACAAATTCAGCATTTTATTTTGTGCCTGTCTCTAACTTCTTATAATGCGAATAATATTACATCTACGGGACTTATCTCAATATTGTAATTAACCTTTTTCAAACAGTGAGAAGTGTCTGATATTTTATTCGTGTTCGAAGTGACGAAATAATTTCCATCAAATGGTCATGCAAACTGTAGTAAATGCCCTAGCTGAGAGGAGCGGAGTGCTTGGTGTACGGTTGATGACATCACAGGCTGTCTTGCCGTGGGTAATCGCTGAGAGGTGAAATGGCACAGCCCTAAGTCATCCATACCTTCCGTTCCCAGTTAATATGTACAATTGGAGAGAGTTGTCAAATCCATCATTGCTGTTACGTCAGTTACATCATTTATTGCGACAATAACTTTTCGACTTAAAAGGGACCTCTTTCAATTCTTTCCATAGCTTTCTTTTTTTATCATACTTCATAAGCCTACAATAAAGATAAATTTGAATTTTCTAAGACGTAAGCGTAAAAATGCGAACAGTGCATATGGTTGGAGAAAACTTCAAAGATGATTTATAATGTAACGAAATTAACGTAACGTTATAATGTAACGAAATTATTAAAATCGAACGACATAAGTAACGAAATATCAGCGAAATATTTCTGAACAGATGATAAAGATAGCACTAAATATCATTGTACAGATTATTGCCAAACATATAAACAACTGTTTTTCTTCATTTTTTCCGGAGAGTATTCATGAATATGCATGTTAATTTATCGTAGGCCAGTCTGTCTTTCCTTTATTACTTACAAGGGATGAACGTGACCTCGAACGCTCATAAACGAACGAAAACAGCTTAGAATACAAATCTTCATCTCAAAAACAGTGGTATGAGTCATTCTCATGCAAAAATGAAAGTCTTACAACGAGAGACATTGTAATGATCACCTATTCACGGTCCAAGAGAGGGATTTTGGTAACGTGAAGAAACAAAGTATCGATATAATCGGAACAAAAATTTCAATGACGTGACTATAGTGCTATATATCCTTCAGCTTACAATATTTAACTACCGACCAGATAGTATTGCACAGTTATGCAATATACAAAGTGCAAGTATATGATTTCAATGAAGTTGGTCAAAGCAAAGTGGATCACACCAATATGCACATCTGGCTATAGTCACTTTTTCACATTCAACATCACTTCCGCATTCAAGCAGTCCAATATGAAAAACCGCAGTAATTACTTTTTCAAAGGATATTGGTATATTGTCATAACCTGCCTTTTTTTTCAAGCATATCAGCATTGTTGCAGAAAGTTGGTTGCATGGCACAGAATGAAGTCGGTTGATGAAATGACGATCGTGTAACTTCACTCATGGTTTTTCACATCGTAGTAAAAAAAACAACGATCCTTATCACGTAGACCTTATATTTCCTTAAGAGGTATACATCAAGAGTTTGGCAATATTTTGTTCTCTTGGATAGTAATATCTATAGCGTAACACCCTCGTTCGGAAAACTTTCATCTAAATGAGTATGAACCCTGTAATCACACAGTAATTCCCATCATCACGTACATGTTCACCCAGGACGGTAGTCAAAAACTTCTCGTATGCTCTTTCGTTTTTAATTGCCTCCACATGAATAGTTCGTGGGCATGTTGTTTCAAGTTGTTTTGAAGCATTGGGACCAAAAGTTCCTTGTATCTCTTGTAAACATGTTGTTAGCAAACATGTCACACATTAATAGCCACATCAATAGTAAAGGTGTGTGTAGAGCAATGCACAGACTGCAACTCAACAGTGTAGTTTTCTCACCTCTGTGAGTTAATGATGACAATAAAGACATTTCATGATGAAATTAACTTTAGTCACAGCTTCAAACATTTTCTTTGTCCACACTCCCGTCTCTTACATTATGTTAACTTCCTCCACTAATCCTTGGGCCTTCTGACGAATACTTTGATCTTCTTGTATGTCATTACTAGTGGTGAACGTAGAAATATACTTGCCAGAAATGCCATATTCAGTATTAAGTTTGTTGGTAAAAGTAATCGAAGCTGTGAAATTGTCCAGTCCAACCACGTTAAACGCCTCTAGTGTCCACATTTGCCGATGCCAACTGAAGATCCATACGTTCTTTCCCTATCAAATTGTGACATTACATACTTTTAATTATAACAGCCTGTTTCTCTTGCACTTGAAGGTTCCTGTTGCTCTGAAGAAGAAAGTCTTGTACTGCTGGAAGAGCCAACTTCAGGTACGAGCTCTTTCTGTCCTTCAAAATCACTTTACCTATTCAGCGTACATTCATGCATTACAGTTTCATTTCCATTACATTTGAGAATTATTATGCTATTCTCGAACTCAATATCCTCAACTCCAATTCCGTGTCCATATTCAGCACGTCGTAATTTTGCCTCTAGCATTTTGACAACATTCATGGGGTTAATTCCCTTTATGATATCGATGTACGCTGTTTACGCTCTCGCCCACAATCAAACACTACAAAAGACGTCCTCCGACTGCAGTAATTCTCGTCACACAAACGAAGAACTTTTTTTTTTTTGGTCTTTGGAGCCCTAAAAACTTGTACAGGTAGGGAAAATGCAGTTACGCACTAGGGAGAGCCAACATGACTCTCCCCGTGTGTGGGACTCGCCGAATGACTCAACCATACCCACTAAAACCCCCCCTGAATTACAACATACCAAATATCTCAAAACCAAAAATCAATACATTGAGGACAAAAAATGAGCGGGGGACAAAAAATGAGGAAAATGAAAGATACCCTAGCCCTAATAGCGTTGGGATCGAAAAGAACAAGAGGTGACCAAGGAAGGCCAGGAAAGAGAAAGGAAGGAGCCTAACACAAGTGGAAGAAATTTCGCTTTCGAGGCAAGATGCAACGGCGGCAGGGCGGTTGCACCATTTCATTAAGAAGCTTTTAAAATCTAAACCATTCGGCCAAATTTTACGACTTGGAGACTTTTTAATTTTTGTTAAATGCACAAAAAAATAAACTATTAAATTTGATGATGATTGTTGTTTCCCTTGTTAAATTATTCTCTTGAAGTATTTTAACACTCCTATATTTAATAACGATTTTTTCGATAATATAGGTAAACTTTTGTAGATAGGCATATGGAGTCGCGGACAGTTTTGTAGAGTTCTTTGAGGCAAACGATATTGCTACTCATAGAAGTTAGCCTATGTTCATCCTGAACATCTTAACAATGTCCTTGCCAAATTTCATCACGATTGGTTTAGTGGTTTAGGCATGATTAAGTAGCAGACAGACAGGCACATTTTCGCGTTACGCATTTATATATTAGTACGGATTATCATAGTTTATGTAGAAAATGTTAGACTGGTTGCTCTCCGAAACATAACCATTCCAAATATTTTCGAGTTAATCTTGTGGTCACGGTAGTTTTACTAAATACACGAACGCACAGTGAACAAAAGAACGTGTTTTCGTGTGCGACAATAGAACCTGAATTGACTGGCCCTTCGCACTGTATGTGATGTCAGCGTCTTAATTCTGGCTCTATTTAACTCACGACGTGCAGCGCTCTTTAATCCTTTCCCTTCTAATGGTCTCGTTTATTTAAATTGAAAAGCCCGTCTCATGCTGTTGATTGAGAGCAAACAAGATGGCCACTTCACTGGCTAATTTCATTACATGTTGCCTGACGGACGCGTTTCACGCCAGTTTACGAGACGGGAGCCGAGTGTGGAAGTATCGAATCACGCCATCTCGGTCATAATGCTTGATCGCAGTACTCTTTCTAACGAGGGGCTCGCCAGTATCTCTAACAAGGTGATGTGGTCGCATTAATGATTCAAGAAGTTGACACCACTACAAATACGAAAGAGTAATATTTGTGAAAAATATACAAATGAGGTTTTTCCAACTAAATTATTTTTAACTACAATTAATAATATAGAAAATAAACTAAGGAAAATAATTTTCAGGCATCTATCATTTGAATACGTCAATCAATAGAGCAGAAACGATAAAGAATTTAAGTATAATACAAGCTGGGTTTTTTTTTTCGTTTTTATGTCGTAGCTTCAAATTTTCGTACTTTTGGAGATTTGTGAGTTTTGAGGGCACTCTGCATGGTTATACATTTTTCACAAGTTCACTTTATATTTGAATAAGAACATTCGCAAAAATATTGAGTCACAAATTCAATATAAAATTGTGTTAACGATAGTTCATATCAGCTGTTGTCGCCGACCATAAAGTCATGTTGATAAGGAAAAGAGGGAGAAATCATCACTCGACGTACCCATACATTGTTCGCCATGTTCTAAACGATGGGACGTACATATGAAATTATCAAAACTTAAATGCAATTTTGTACTAACTCTATACTATCCTTCGTCATTTATTATTTTTCCATCTTATGAAAGTTATGTATAAAATATGGGTGAACTAGTAATATTTCGTAACCTAAACTACTCAAGCATGTTTGTAACATACCGATAATTAGGATTCCATAATTGTCTTGAAGAATTTTAAATTAAAACGAATTCAATAATTTTCAATATTAGCTCGACACGAATGATTAAAATTCAATAGTCATTAAAATAGTCTTCAACACATTTGTTTTATTAATCCCTCGGTTCACTAAATAAATATGTAGAAACCTAAAATGATATAAACAATATAATTTAACAATTTCTTTGGATTTACCAACTGCTTTTGTATTCCACTTTGAAAGATTCTAAGATAACGATCGATTGGGATTTAAAAAAACTTTTGTGAGCAAAAAATTGTTTGATTAAAAAAATTGTCAAGAGGTTTTTTTATTGGGGCTTTACGGTTCGCCGACATCGAGGTCATTAGAACCCTAACATTTTTGTACAGGTAGGGAAAATGCTGTTACGCACTAAGGAGAACCAACATGATTCTCGCCACGTGTGGGAATCGCCGAATGACTCGACCATACCCACTAAAACCATATGTGGATTGGGATTCCATGTTTTCGTAGCTATAAAAGTCAATCGTTTTGAATTAAATATTAGATCTCTCGAAGTTCGTCATAAAGTGAAACCACAATAGGAACGTAGATCCGTGTGTTTCCATGTCATAAAATGCCTGTGGTTTTTCCAGTGTGGGATCGAGACGTGAAGTGACGACGCGAGGGTGCGGAGGCGTGGGAGGTAAGAGTCTGCTGACACATTCCTCCATTATGTCTGTGTACACGGCGCGATTCAGGACCGTGACTGGCAGTGAGATGCGAGTTTCATGGCCGGCTTACTGCAGCCGGGACGCCTATGTTTAGAAGGCCGTGAGCTATCGGCTTTTGTTGTTTGTACACATTCCTGCCCTGGAAGCTCAATAACTCCTAATTTGACAGGCGAACGGACGGTTGCTACTGTCGGGGAAGCTGGAATCGCCAAGGGATGCACAAATTGCTCATCCAACCCATTAGGTGAGACGTGAGAAGGTGAAACCTCACTAAATGATTGTGAAGCACATTATTCGTTGATTAGAAAAAAATATTTATTAATATTACTTGTTGTAAAGAGTTGTATTATTTTGTCTCCCCCAATTTTCTCCTGCCCTACACCCCTAAATGTCACGAAGGGCACTCTCGCGTTTTATGTCAGTTTGTCGTGAAATCGTCAAGCTTTAGTGAAACAGATACTCTCTCAAAATAAAATGTTCTTTATAAAATTTCCCACAAAAATATGAACACACTTATTTTATATCTGTAGAGGTTCTCATAATATAAGCTCACCAATTCGTAGTTATATAAAAGACACAGTTCATTAGTCTTTTTTTGTTGTTGTTGAAAAATAGTATCTATTGTATATTAAGGATCCGGAGCACGTACGTATCCGTATATAGAGAATAAACGTAATGAAACACATGCTTCACAACACACAGCTAGGCCGAAAAACGGTTCTCCGTTGAATGTAAGGGCCTAAGGTCTCGTGTCTATCATCAACAAGATAAAAATAATTAATTAATTTGGTCAGTTTGGAATTAGTTACAAAAAATAGCATTATTCACAACTTTAATTCTCCCCAATTTTTTTCGTAGCCTCCATTAGCAAATGCCAACCTTAAATTATTTTTCCCTGAGCCCTTATTGTTAGCTTCTCAGTGCTGGGACGTGCATGTGTTAGTTAACATTATCCTACTCTTCAAAATTGTAAGAAATTTTATTCATACTTGTATTAAACGTTCTTTTAAAAAACTATAAATTATTTGGAGAATCCACCGTAAGCGTTGGAAAAAACGTAGAGTAAAATTTTGGGCACCGGTTCATTTCTCAATTGGCAACCGCTATAACTCTCGAAGGAAGGATATTATCATTGCCAAGGACGACACAGATTCTTTTAGCCGCTAATACTGCAATCAACACAATAACATATCTCATTGTCGTCGAACGTAGATCTGCTAGTTATTTGGTCGCCTTTAAGAACATCATTTGCTGAGAAGAAGCTCAGGAAGTGTTCCCAAACGCCATTTCAACGTTCAGTTTTCTGCCATCATCAAAAACTGTCAAAAGCTATTTTATTCTTCACGCATTTAGTGTCTGCTGTATATCGCCTCGATTCGTAAGTAAAAATTGGCAAAAATCAAGTACAAGAAATAGCACCTCTAAGAACACCGTTGCTACCTTCATTAATGCAGAAGCGGCCATCGGAAACACGAAGGTGAAGGAGAAAAAATAATGTTCAATAGAAAAATATGGTGAATGATGTGGACGAAACATCGATGACGTGGAATAGGAATGGAATAGAAAAAATAAAATATAAAATAGTAATGTGTGTAATAACATAACCGGAGCTTATAATATGTTGGCACAAACTGATTATTTCCATCGTCATAACCAGGTGGCTAACATAATTCACCAAGCGTTAGCTTTAAAGTATTGTCTTATAGAAAACAGCACATCTTATTAGAAATATGAACCGGCTGACGTTTTAGAATCAACAAGCTTCAAATTATATTATGACAGGTCAATAATCATGGACCGTACAATTCATAACAACAGACCAGACATAGTGCATAAAGATCAAGTAACAAAGACAACCTATTTGATAAACATAGCTGTGCCAAATACTCACAACCTTCAGAAAACAATTCAGGAAAATATCAGAGATACAGTGACCTTATTGCAGAAATACAAAGGACATGGAACATGGAGAGAGTTTACATAGTTCCGATAGTAATGTCCTCTACAGGAGTCATCCCTATCTCCTTCCACAATAGTATTAGCACATTAAAATTGCGTAAGACCATTTATGTACAACTTCAGAAAGCTGTTTTGCTCAACACATCAAGGATATTCCGTTTTGGATCATCCAGAGTGAGTGTGCTTGGTGTAGCCCGTACCTCACTACAACCAGCAGAAAAAGCTGAGATCCAAAACGGAATAAAATAATAATAATAATAATAATAATAATAAAGCCAGCAGGAACAAGATTGTTTCAACCCATGTAAATTTGTTTACAATGGTCTTGCGATGCATATAAATTTGCATAATTGCGCTGATAAAAATTGCATCATCATAGCAAATGTGGATGAAGAGAAATGCAGGAAAGAGTTCGCAATCACTTATGTGTAATAATAACTATAAATCCACTTTCACACTCATATACATGTTTTAAAAAATTCGAAATTAGGTTTTAAGATTTAGACAGATAGCGGAGTATGGGAACGCAAAATTACTTAACATAGTATTGAGCAAATTGTGAAAAAAAATGAACTAAATTTTCATTGATAACAATTGCCGTATATTTCAGAGTCCATAGAAAATTACAACTAATTGAGTAAGGATTATGGGAATAAATACTGATCGTATGACGTGTCCCGGAACACAAAAAATGGAAATAAATAAATTTATTGTTAATAAAGTAGTTGAAAACTGCATATGACATGAAGAGAGCAGTAAACTAATTTACTCCTCGGAAGCGTGTATGGGGTCAATTCATCTACACCGATCAAAGAACACTAAGACAGTGACGGATTTAACATTTCTGCACTCCAAGACATGTGTCCTTCCCCTACAAAGAATAAAATAGTTAGCCACTTGTTATAATATTCTCAGAATATTTAATATATTTTATTTTCAATAGTAGCATTAGTTGTTGTTTATCGCAAATTTAATGTTATTATTTATTTAAATTATTTCTAAAATAATCATTTTTAATCAAAACTATAAAATTCACTCAAAATTCAACTTAGACATGCCGGATTAAGTATTTTTTCCGGACTGGAGGTTTCTTCTGAATAAGGTGATTAACAATAAATTAACGAGATTTAAATATATATTATTTATTATATTTGTATTACATACATTTATCATTTAAACAAAAAACTGAATGGTATCGACCAATATTTTTTGAAAAATGGAGGAAATGGTTGCAAATTACGTCAAGGATGTTGCATGAAAATCAATTAAAAACAGCCTTTTCTTAATTAACAGTCTTATGTCGAAGATTATAAAATGTCGGATTTAGGAGATTGTTGTGTATTATAAATAATAGGAAAATATAAAATGCTTACATAAAAGTTATTTTTATTTTAAACAATTAGTTTTAACAGTTCTATATCAATGGCATCATAAAGTATAAAAAATTAACGCAATAAAATATTAAATGAATTTAAAAATACAAATATTTAAACAGGGAATTAAAAACCTTATGAATTTCTTTTAGTAAAATCATACATGAACCCTGAACGTCTGGAAACGAAGAAAAGTTTTAATGATATTTTACCGTTGAAGAAACCATGGACGTGTTTACAAATAAGCAATATTCTTACAATAAAATGGTCATTCAATGAAAGGAAGGTGGCTATTCTTTTAGAATAACGCAATGTGACAGATCAGTCTTATCGCGTAATATCTTTCGATATGCCTCACACGTGACATACGAGTATGTCCTGTGAAAGATAGGGTCGAAGAATATAATTCAATTTCAAGTTTTCAGCTGCGGGAGACTTTGCTAATAAATTTTGTTTAAAACAACCAGAAATCAATAATTTCGCCAAATCTGCACAAAGTTGTTACAGAATTTTTTTTTTCATTTTTCCCCAAAGTGGAAAATAAAGGAGCTAATAAAATATGGATGAATTAGAATTGTATCGATAGAAAATGTAAGAAACGAGAAACAGAACATGTGAGACCACACTAATGGATTTTGAAGAAGAGGTCTAAAACTATATTGCACAATTACTTTATCTTACTCACAAAATACACATTTATATATTAATAAGCCAACAAGTCACAGACAAGGCTTTTATTGAAAACTTGCAAGGTAATATCAATGTCTCGACTTTTCTCCACGATTGAATACTTAGTCTTCAAGTTTCAAAGTAAACAAAACATTTTCCAACTTGATTACGACATTTATCAAAGCGTTTGTTAAGCTTTCCCTTTTCTATTGAAGTAACCCTAAATGTGTGTGATTTAAATTTGTATTTTTGTTGATCCCACGAATAGTCAAAGATTTCCCCAATGATAAATTCCAAAGCTTATTACAAACGCATTTTCTTTCACAAAACGCATTCGTCAAAAAAAGCAAGCGCTTATTAAGAAAACTGTTATTGGCTGTGAGATTAGTAATTCAGCAATCGATACAGAAACTTTTTTTTTCGAATACATACGCTTCAAAGAGAACAAGTTTGTATGTAGGAGATAAGGAAGGAAACTATTATTTCTCTGTAAAAAAGCAACTAGTTAATTTATTGTAAAATATTGTAAGTAAATTACATTCCGTACGATAATAAGAATGTTTACACTCATTTAGTAAAACTATTTTATTGACTTGAATAATATGGTGGACACTACTTTCCTCCATCTGCTAGTTGTATGCAAGTTTTACTCGGTTTCATATTTAGAATTAATAATTTAACTATGCCATCAGAACAGTTATAAACAAAATATGATAATACACAATGTAGCATTACGTATCTCTGGACCTCAGATGGTCAGACGTGTCAGTGCTGTCATTTGTTAGGATTCAAGCAGTCAAGTAACGTCCTTTACAAATGAATGAGTCAAGTATCTTCATTTGTTGATGTAATGGTTTGAATTTTTATCTCGAAAAGGAAAATCTCGGAAATTTTGTTATCTCGGGAGGTGATTGATGCAATCGTCAAAAGTATCTTCTACTGCTCTGAAGAACGATACTTCATTGTGTGATATGCTCCGTTCGGTAACGCCGAAAAGGAATATGGTGAAGAACTCTGTACATTCTTTACTCCAATATTGAACTGAAAAGTTCGAAACACGACTTACCGATGTAGATTTTTAAGCTACTTTATCCATATTTATCCAAGGACGGTAATCCTGTGCCTACTGAAGATTGGTATTCCCGCTTCTAAGGACAACCCTCATCAATTCTCCCCGAAAGACATATGCAGAAGCGTGACAAGGGACCTAGGGGAAATGATGTCAGCAAAATGTCGAAACCGCTGCCGCGACGCGTTGGAAGTCTGATGCATCACTACCTGTAACATCACTACTCCGTGACACGAGAAAGGTTTCCGACAGGTACATTAGCCCTGTAAAGCCATATGATATGATCTCCATAATGATACCCTGCGAAAGATACTGTTATCGAACACATTTGGTTGCCAGACCTCAAAATGGTATGTAAAGTAATTCATATGATTCGCTTATTGGATGAGGTTTAATATATGCGCTCAAAATGCATAAGCAAATTATCTCCTCGGAATTTAAATACATTGGGTCAGATATTGAACAATACCATAGTTGTTGTTTCTTTCAATGTATTCTTATGGTCAAAGTATTTCTTCCAAATATAGGACATAAAATTATAAAGAATTTATAAATCTAGAATAACAACGTAGAATAGATTGAAATTATGTATATCTTGCTCCAAACATTTTTACCCAGTATTTTAAACTTTTACAGAAGCTACTTTTAACGGTCTGATATATTTTTCGAATACTTTTTCATTGGAAAAAGGATTCTACTTTAGCCTGCAGAATGGGAAATATAACACCATTTTCATCAAACTGCATTTACACAAGATGAAAATTGATGACCCTCTATGAAAGACGAAACCAATTTATAGCTCACCTAAGAGATAAAGGATTAAAAATAAGTTCTCATTTGTATTTAAATTAGAAAAATGTATTTAGTGTTCTTGTTTAGTAGATAAAAATTATTTAAATATCCAACACGACGTTTGGTTGGCTTTCAAAGTAGGTAACATCTAACCAATTGTGTTTTTCATACCACGTAATTGGTGAATGAATTTAAATAATTAATTTTAAAGATTTATTATTAATGATAAGATTAATTTATGTGATTGCAACCCGTTTTATAACGATAATAATAAACTTTACTGTATGATCATGTGGGAGAGCAATATACTATGTTATAACATAACAGAATAAAAAAGTATATTCGTTAATTTTTCAAACTGTACTATGGAAAAATACGTTCGTAGATTCCATAAGGGAAACGATGACATTCCAGCTTATTTCTCACCCAAGAGGTATTCGAGAGCTTTTGTCTTAAATGTTGTTGTCTTTACATTGTCCACCATAGATTCTAAGTATAATAGTTTTTTTACTAGTGAGAAACTTCCGGTACGCATAGTTTGGGGAGTAAATATTGCATTGAGCTGGTTGGGTAAGTTGATATAGTATAGGTGACCAATGCCAAACTAGTCTCACTTCAAAGTTCACTCCTTAGTTTTATTTTATTACATTACCTATTAATGTATCGGACATCGAGAACAAGATTTTACAAAAACGAAAGTCATGTGCCAAAATAAGCGATTGACGTGCGTTTATGGTCTAGCCATAACTACTGCTTAAGTATATATTTTAAACATTACCAGTAAGCCCTGTGGCAAATATTTTTTGGAATGTTTTGGAATATGTCTTTTGGAGTAACGATAGAATCAATAGGACCTAAAAGGTCGTTACTAGATGTATTCACTTTGAAAAATTATTTTAGGGTGGCTTCAATGCACATGGGGCGTAAATTCAAAATGAGCCTTGAATCTGAGCCTTAAAGTATAACTAGAAAAAAAGAACTTTTATAAAAATAATTAACCTCATAGTTTTCATTGTTCCTTTCCTTCAATGTACAGCTGCCTCAAAAATAGGTGTAAGCATTTGTGGCAAAACGTTTTCCTAAACATAAAAATTATTCAAAAGCTAAGCGTTAGTAAAAAGTAGAATTCAAAGTTATTCAAATACTATTTAGTTTTTCAACGAATTGTTGCAGCAATAAAATGTTTCAGAAAAAGTCAATTCCATAAATCTGCGAACATGTCTTATTTTTGGGAGAAGACTATGAAGGTAACAAGATAATCAACAGAGAGAGCAAAAGTTAATTGCACACTGAAAGAAGTTACTGAGCCAATTTAAGGATTTAATAACTCGCTTTGTAAATCTGTTCTAATCCGCTAATACTTCTCGCTAACAACATCAAAAACTAGAAATGGAGCCCAATTTTCGAATGAAGGTTGGGTAACTGTTTGAACATTTTCATTTTTCCCCAAATGACTACAATAACGAAATATTACTTCCCAGCATCAACAAGACCTAGGCCCATTGGCTCTCCGATTATTTACAGAAATTAATTATTGAAGGAAAAAGAGAAAGTTTTGACAAATGTAATTAATATTTACGTCCTTTCACCTCTAATGTTTTGAAATTACTTCACTTCTACAAAACCGACAACGATGGATATTAACGAGTCATTTACTCCAGAAAATGTTGTACTTGTTATCGTTAACGTATAGTCTAAAATCATCAAATTGACAGTCTAGGGTCTTCTGGCACGAGAACGTATTGTAAATATCAAAAATTAAAGTTAAGGCGTCAGAATTATTTTTTCAGTTGTTTCAATTAACAAGTTATTTCACACGATTCGCGAAACATTTTGATAGGAACGAAAATGGAACGGGTTTAAACATGCATGAAATTAAAGCCATTTAGGTTATAATGACATATCTGATTTTTTTTATCTTGTTATTTTAAGTCATAACACTAATCGCCAGACGCAAGTATAGTAACCAACACATTTCCAGACGAGCAAAAAATTTTAATTTGTGTTTTCAGAAAATCTCGAACACACATAAGGTACTATAACTATTTTTAAAAATTGTTTACTGTTGATACCATATTTTATGGAAGAATTATTTTAAAAAATTCTAGTTGGTGAGGTTTGTGGAATGATTGATAAAAATAAAAACCAGTGGTTTTGTGTTTCGTCGAAGTCACACTCGATTTCCTTTCCACTCACCACGACTCTTCTATCTCTCTCTCTCCAGACAGCAGAGTCTGCAACCATTCGTTTCGTTGGAAAGTAGTCGACTGCTGAGGGCGGCATGGCCCGGTGTTCTCGTGTTTTCGCTGCGCGTGATAGCCGGGTTCATATGCGTGTTTGCGCTGCTCTCCACCGACGACGGCTGCTTCCCTGGTGGCAACGGAGACGACGCAGGAGGGGTTGGCAGCACTGGTGACTACAGAGAAGGTGACGGTGGTCACGCTGATTTGGCGGGTGCAGTTTTTCTTTTAAAAAATTATTGTAATATTTGTAAAGGGAAAATTTTGCAAGCAACTGAAGCATGGAGCGATGAAGATAGGAGATGAGTGGTATTGTTAGTAGGTGGGCCGATTTACGGGCTTTACCAACAACTTGGCCCACGTGGAGGTGATAGTAGGAGTACTAATTAGAGTACTAATTAGTACTAATTAGAGTTATTGATACTAGAAGCAGTGGGAGATGGTTAGAAGGAGGAGGATTCGCTTTTCTGTAATCACAACTACATAAACTGGGACATTAATGTGAAAAACTACAAGTTCTTTTTTTTTTTTTCGGTCCCACCAGGGATTGAACCCGGGATGACTTGGTGATGAGTCAGAACGCAAAACCTGAGCCTCCAGAGGGGCGGTTGTTGATTGTACATGAGAGGGAGGATGTTGCTGTACGGTACCAGGTATGGTGTCAGTGCCCGGCGATGCTATGTTGGACATTGCTGTGAAGTTAAAGCAATTGAAGAGCGCAAAGGGGGTGGATCGGATGAAGTGGAAACCGTCGCAGAGAAAAAGTACTGGTGGCTGCGGACGGATATTCGAGTGTAAAGGATATCACACAGATACTCTCTTAGCAAACTCCCGCGGCCCAGGAGAAATGTTTTTCTTCGCGGAACTAACCCGAGAAATATGATTAAGGTGAGGAACGTGTTTTGTTAAGGACCCGAGTTTCTCGCTAATATAGTTAGGATTACATACACTGAGTCTCCAGCACCTCACTATTCCCGGATTTTAGGTCTCCAATATGATTCTACAACAGATGAACCTGGTGATAGGATGAGAAATAATACGTGTATTTCATCATTAGAACATTCACAAACCTAAGGAGAATATCGTCACTTCTATGAACATTTTTTCAATTTTTTTACATTCCTACTGTCTTGTCAGAGGTAGTCATAAGAATTACAATGCTTAGAATGGGTTATAATTTTATTTTATACTTCTGTTAATGTAGAATGAGAGAACGGTACAAAATAAAAAAATTGAGTAAAGTTGTCCTGAATTATCTAATAATATTTACGCTGTCTCCACAGCCATATCATATTTTATTATACACTAGAATAAACATTTCATATCCTTGAAAATAAATTAGTGAAGAGGAAGTGTATTTATAATCTCAGTCTTCAGTTAATCGTCGGTCGATTAAATTCAACTCAATACGAGTGAATTTCAGTTCTTGCTTTGAATGGAATCAACTCTACCGTCGAGTGAAAACGTTAAACCAAGTCTTCGAGGGAAATACTTTCCGATCGGATCCCTTGAGGGAGAAAACACATTCTGCGTACTAATTCGTATTAGACAGGTCAGCATTGTGCACTCATTCGACTGGACACAAATTTAGGTTTAGTCAGAGAAACCCCAAAAGAATAATGTGTGTTAAAAGATACTCCAGTTCAAGAACTTACTTTTTTAGTAAACATATATTGTGCAGATGGATTATATAACAACTTGGCTACAAAATGAAAGAGGAATGAACAAATATTCGTTCGTATAACAGATCTTCACATAATAAATACAGAGTTGGCAAAATAAAACTGGCTCGGAAAAGAATATTAACCCTGAGACTTCTTAATGAACTGATCTCTACGGAAAATGTTGAAAGTGATCACTGGTGACGTCGATGCAACACACCGTCTTGAGAAACTTGTCACGAGTGCAAGTCAGTCAGCAGACGTAGTTCAATCTACTGGCCCCCTCGATCGCCTGATCTCTCTCCCTGTGATTTTTTTGTGGAGCAAAATGATGGGTGCTTAAATAATCCTCACACGTTGGAAGAGCTTCAGCAGAACATTGAAAACGCTATTGCTGCTATTAAATCTGTCAAGCAGAATTGCTACACTTGTCTCATAGTTTGTTGAATCGAGCACAGCGCTGCATCGTCGTCAACGGTGGCCATTTTCAACAATTTCTGTGATGAGCAAGTCTCCTGTTCATTAACAAGGGTAAATTCCATGTCAGCCTTATAAATATTTACCGGTCCAGTTTTTTTACAATACAAGTGAAAATTTCCACTCATTGAAATGAAGAAGTACAATCGAGTCGAATATTGTATTCCTCGCGTATCTGGGTGAGACGGCAGTTAACTCGATCTTAGAGTGCTCACTTCATGCGAAAGAATTCTGTGTGCAGATATAGGAATCCTAAACACAACTGAGACTCTCGTTTTGAAACACAAGTTTTCCTTTGCTTTCCATGACGCAAACAGTTGAAATAATTCAGTCGAATTAAAATAAATAATACTTTTAATGCCAGATAATCTGAATTCATCAACGATTTGTTATTATTTTGTTGAGTCCACCTTCGAAGAAACATGTATGAAGTTTTTTCCGATCAACTGAGAAGAAGTTGTAAAAACGTTTAAATACAGCAGTGATAACGTCTGGTATTTTAGGTACAATATACTTGAATATCACTTTATGAAGCAGTTCAATCACTAATTTATCATAATCCACTAAGTTCAAAACAATTCAGAATAGTGAACAAACATGCTTTTGTTAATGATCTTCTGTAATTGATATCATAGCAATTTATGGTAAGTATCTTTCAAAACTCTACAACCAACCACCCTAATTTCATGATTATTTCTGTAAATATAAGTTTATTCTTCGAAAAGTATACTATGCAGCTAAAGTTAGGGAAAATGACAGGAAGATACTAAAATCGAACAACTGGACCAAAACAATGTGGAATATTGTTAAAAATTACTCGTAACCTTCGGAAATTCGCAAAGAAAACATTTCCTTACTAAACTGGTGAGGAAATCGTATCAAATCCACAGGACATTGCAAATTGGTTTAATTCCTATTTCTCAGAAGTAGGTAAAATAACGAATCAAATACCTCAAAATTAATGCCCCCCCCAATACATACACCTACATGCCACATTCTATTTTCACTTCCAAAACTTACGCTAGAGAAATCATGAGAATCGTCAGTTCATTAAAAAATTAAATTTCCAACAGACATAGATGATATATCCGGGTTCAATGTTAAATTTTCGTACAAAGTTATATTAAATCCACTTATATATTTTTTAAAAGGTTCTTTAACGGAAGGGGTTTATCCTAAAGTATTTAAGAGAGCTAAAGTGAAACCTTTACACGAGAAAGGAAACAAACTCAATGTTGGAAATTATTGACCAATTTCCCTTCTACCCATTTCCTCAAAAATTCTATAAAAATTGTTCTATATGCATCTACTAGATCTTCTATAAAACAATAACATACTTTCTGACGATCATCATGGTTTTAGGAAATACTTTTCCAGTACAAGCGCCATATTTTCTTTCTTAAACGATGTTACCACATCTCTTGATCGTGGAGAAAATCCTCAGGGGGTTTTATCCAAAGTATTCGATGTCTTCGATCATTAAATTCTCCTTTCAAAATTGCATTATTTAGGCTTTCGTGGAAATGCACATCAATGACTAACTTCCTATTTCAAAGATAGATATCAACAGGTCGAAATATCCTATAAGAAAAATAAAGTACTTCAGCATTGCATTTCAGAAACAAAGTCACTTACTCGCGGAGTTCCCCAAGGTTCAATTCTCGGCCATATACTCTTTTTGTTGTTTGTGAATGACATGCCACCCTCCACATCAGATTGAAAAATGGTTTGCTGATGACACTAATTTACTTTATAAACACGTCAACGCTCAAGAAGTTTTGTCTATCCTCTTGGCTTGGTTCCATGCAAGTCGTCTCATTGTAAACATTGAGAAAAGTTTCTAGATCATTTCACAATGGTATCACAAAATCTTTACCCCATGTTTCTCTTTCCTTGAAGAAAATCAATTAAAAACTGTTACAAATACAAACTTCTTAGTACTTCACACTCAAGACAACCTCAGATGGAATAGTCACGTTAATTGACAATCTTAATTCCCAATTAAGCAAATTGTGTTACGCATTCCGAATCTTAGTTATCGTAGTTAGTCCACATATTTCCCGTTGCGTATATTTTGCAAAAGTTTGCTCTTATTTACAGTACAGCATAATCTTCTGGGGCAATTCCAGTCAGAGCATTCAAACTTACAGGATTCAAAACAGGATTGTTCGGATAATTTGTAAATCTCACCCCCCAAACACTTGTAAACTTTTATATAAGGAATTACAGATTTTAAGTCTCCCCTGCATTTATATTTATGAAATGGTCGTGTTTGTTAAGACTGAATTACTTAAATGCCACTCTTGATTCATATAAAATTGTCTTGTTCACGAAAACAGCACTCGCAATACGAATCACATTCATAGTCCAAGAATATCAACCACTCTTTGTCAAAAGGACCACAATTCGCTTCCTCAAAATATAAAAGATGTTATTAAAACGAATCTTTTCAACTCCGCGGTTAAAGCTACATCCTGCACCAGCGCTTCTACAATGTAAAATAATTTATTGAGTTTAATAAAAGTTAAATTCGTCTTGTACTTTATCGCACCTCTTTCTTTGCTGTAGTACTTTATAAAAAGCTCCTAACATTTTCAGAACTATTTCCTTACATGCACGTGTTGTGTCTTATTATTCATGTAAGTTTAGTTTTATATGTGCTCAACCTTGGCATGGTTGTGTGCATTAGTTCTATGGCCCCATCCTGGCCCAGGTTTTTCTCCGGTTTTCCTTCGGGTGAATGGGAAGATTTTATTCAGTCTTTCTAGGTGCGGTGTCTATTGAAACAATAAATCTCGAATTAAGTGTTATTTTAATACTTTATAAATCGTACGTTCTTCTGAAAAATTTTTTGTGTTTTATTAAATCAAATTTGTTGGTATTCTATTAACATTTTAACATGTACGAGACTGTTTTATTCTTATCTTAGGAGTGTGCTATGAGAAATACGCCACTGCCTTAGGGTGGATGGTATGGTCCCTTACTTGCTTCCGGAGAGTAAATTACTTAATTGTCCGTCACGTAGTCATATGTTTGTACTGCTTTTTTTGGCAATACATTTATAAAACTAAAGCGGTCTAGTCGACGAATGATGTGAAGCCGTTATTCACTGTAAAAACTTTTCATTTTTCTCGGATAATTAATTCTTGATACTCGGGATTAAACGAATCTCTGTAAATCAATAATTTCATTCCATCCAATAGTTCTTTTTCCAATTAAATTTACCGTGTAAGGTTTCAGGTGGAACTCAGATATCCATCATTATAGAGAGTAAGGACTAATGAATAATCGACACTTTCGTTCAATTCAAGGGTCGTGAATCCCAAATTGCAATCTTTGTAGACTGTACAAACCACGTACTGTGCACCGGTGGATGGTTTACAAATTCAACTTGATAAACTAGCTCACTAGACACACAAGTGGCCTATCGATGCAAAAGTCAGGCTAAAATATTTACTTTTAAACATCCTTCCACATCATTACCTCTCACATGCAATGGGTTAACTCATTGAAGCCAGTAAAATATCTT
This sequence comes from Laupala kohalensis, assembly GCA_002313205.1. Lineage (NCBI taxonomy): Eukaryota > Metazoa > Arthropoda > Insecta > Orthoptera > Trigonidiidae > Laupala > Laupala kohalensis. The sequence continues at coordinate 379,910 of NNCF01126721.1, read as the reverse complement.
GGAGTTTTTACGGACAGACGTTTAACATGAAAATATAAACCATCGAATCTCCTTGGCAAGAGAGCGATTTCACCACCTGTACCCTCTCATAAAATGTGATTACTCTTCACAATTCCATCCTGATCTTCACATTGGTAAAATTATGATCAGACTAATATTAGCCCACACAAAGCCAATCTGAGGATTAGCAACAAAATTACCACTATGAAAATGCCAAATGTACTATTAAGAATTATAACCATGGCACTTTGATACGTCTCAAACTCTCAAATTCACGTAGAACAAGNTATATATATATATATATATATATATATATATATATATATATATATATATATATATATATATATATATATATATATATATATATATATATATTGCTCAACCCTTTAAACGTGGCAAGCAGAACTTCCTGAAAGCAGAATAAAACGGAAACTACGAAGACAAGTTGTCGATTCCCCATAATGATGCTAGAGGTCCAAAGCGAACGAATAATAGCCTAATATTGTAATGTTAATCACTTGTTATCTTGTAATATTGAACATCAAATCTGAAAAGTAAATGTCTTCCACGACAATCAAAGGTTATTATGGCCAATGTTGAAATATATGGGGAAAAAATTAGATGGAAGAGTAATAGGCTCGTATTTTTGATTAAGAAACTCCGAGGATGACTCTAAAGGTGCACGTATATCAAATATCAAAGAACATCATCTATTTATCGAGACGGAGAGCAAATACAACGTATTTGAAGACTTCGTGAGCCATAAAGGAGGACTACGACAGGAAGCAGAAGATGGACGCACCTCCACTCTCGCTAGGGACGACTAACACCTCCGTAGCGCCAGAGAGGTGCAGCATAGAGTGTTAAATAGGAGAGAATCATAATGTGAGATCCTTGTTTTGCGAAAGTAACATATACAAGGAGACTGTCAGTCACATAAATATTTTTTTTATAAATTAATCTAAACGCGCAAGTATTATTTCAAAGGTTCATTTTCCATACATTATTACCCTATTATAGTGAATGATCAGTAACGAAGGGTTGAAGATAGTATGTTTGGAAAGATGTTTTCGTTGGTAAATCCCACATCTACAAGCCAATCTTTTCCCATAAGCCTACCCGCATCAACACGACAAACTAAGTCTGGAGCGACGTGATGTCGTAGTGTCTGAATAGGGGACATACACGGCAAGTATTTCCTTTGCGGTCCTTTCGACCCTAGGGTAAACCCGAGACACATTCTACAGCTGACTGACTTGACTAGACGTTGAGGTATGCGTGAAAATCCCTTATGACCTCATCGGGATTCGTATCCAGGACGTCGAGTCAGAAGTACAACGTTCTACCCACTGAATCACTCAGACGATGCATTTAGTGCTGTCTAGTGTTCGTTCCAGGAACTGCTACCTTCGGGCAGATTATTCGATGTTTGATTCTGAAGTTGCCAGAGCGGAAAGAATCCTCCACGGTAGATTTTCCATATTTCATACTCTTCACTCCGATGCAGCCACCTTAATGCTAAGCTCCTGGGCACAGTATGCTACGGTAATTTCACGCCACAATGAGATTAAACAATTATACACGTACGGGTCACATTACGATCGAAACAAGTGTTAAAAACAATCTTTATACGAACGAGAAAGGAGTTACGTTTTCCATGTGACTATAACTTTGACGTTAGTGTAATTTACGTCGGAGTCTGCTCTTTTGGATACACGAGTGAAGCTAGTTCATTCTCATGTATCCAAACACACGCTCCGACGGGCGCCTCGTACGCAGAATGTATTCAAATCCCTTCCCCTCGGAGGAGAAGCCAGGGATCGGCTTCCCGACGTGTCTCGTCTGATAAACTCAACATTGGCTGCAGCAAATCTGCGGCTGGCGAAGGCGCGAGCCTCCACTTTCAACCCTCTCGCTGCAAAGCCAAAGCAGCTGGCGATTCCCATGCGCTGCAGACGGGGGTCGCCGGGTGTGATGGACAGGCGCCGGATGGAGGAGCATGTTAGTGGTTGCTGGAGAGAAGTTAGTCTATAGTGTAGGAATTAGTCTTCGTTCCGTTAAGGTGGTAGTGATGATACTTGTATGATTGAGTAGATAATCTATACAAATAAAGTGAATTACTTGGAATGACTGTTGTATGGGAATCGGAAAACGTAATCGATAAAATTATTTGGAATTTTGATTCTTCTTCAAGATTAATGCAATTAAAATGCAAAATGTGATTAATATCGATGAATTCCAAGATCAGAAGAATAATTAAAATTTGCTGCATATGAGTAGATGTGAATTTTCATTCGCATGACTGTTGACTATTAAGCTTACTGTGTCCGCCAGAGATCAATTGCATTACGTGAGACAGACTATCCACTGAATGTACAATCAACGTGACTGAATCGTAGAAGAAAAATTATATAAAGGCTTTGAAGAACATTGTTTTCAAGAACATAACATAAAAGTAAAGAAAGAATGATAATCCAGGGGTCTTAACTAAGCGATTCGTTTATTAAGCATTTCACGGAAGTAAATATGGCATCTAACGAATTTCGAATATTAAATAAGAACCCCGGACAACACCAGACAAAATGTGCTAAAAATCCAGACCTGTTGATACCGGGGTGTTTTAATACCCTCCGCAGCGTAGACTTTATATAGGACCAATTTTTCTTTTAATGTTGATGTAATTTTTGTACGTTTGTTTAACGATGGATTACATTTTTTGTTATTTTTTTATTTGTGAATTGCTTTAAAATTTTGAGAGTAAGATAATGATTGTTTCAAGTTTCTTTTAAAATCCCAGGCAATACCGGGTAGTTCCACTTGTAAAGGAGAATAATAGTGGAAGAATCAGCAACCCGAGATAGTGGGGTTCTGAAGACATTAATAAAATCTTTTCACCAGAGCAATTGCGTTGTGTGGCGTTGGGAGAGAATGTGACTCATTTATAGTTAAGATTTTTTTTAAACTCATACTAGGTCGTTCGTGCACAGTCAGAAAGATTGTCTGATACTGCAATTTTGAAAAATGGTCACATAAAAAGAGAAAATTATCTTACCTTATAACTCCCCATCGTTTTTATTTAGAGAAACTAAAAACTTTAGAGAAAACTTCTGTAATGGGTCAGTATAAATTGTATTTTAAGGAAGGAATATAGGAACAAAAAATTATTATTCAGTATTCTGTGTATTTAAGCAGAAAAGCGAGAGACGAAGCAAAGGACTATATGTTTGTACAATTCTTATCTATTAATAACAACAATAATAGCGTCGTTTTATTGGAATTTCAATACCTAAAAATGTAGATGTTTTACATTGTGACCATAAAGAAACGACATTCATAAAAGCAAATTCATTTTATCGGAACACGACGGTCGAAGCGTCAGCTTTTAATGTTTCGGCGCAGCGTCACGTGGACGGCTTAAATTCCGAATTCTTTTTAAGTTCTGCTAATGTTGGAACATCATTTTCCGTATGTTTCGATTGAGTCTGGATACATATTAGGTAAACTTCTAACTGAAAAACATTAGGCAATGAATGCTTGCCAGAGAAGAAATTCATTTCTGTGACCTATACAGTTCGAAGATAAAAGAAATCCCTTTGCTACTCTTCTTACGAATTCAATTAAATGTGGATCTGGGAGAGAAAATTAATTAATTTTTATTGATATTTTAATTACGTCTATAGAATATAAATTCTTAAATAAAACGACCTTATTACACAGACATTTATTCACTATTATGGAGACGCAACGTTCGACCCCCATTGTGGGTCATTGGTTGCCTGATGATGACCCACAGAGGGGGTAGAAACGTAGTGACTCCATAATAGTGAATAAATTCGTCTGTGCAGTAAGGTCATTTTATTTAAGAATTATTTTTTATTGGTTCACTGTGCTTAAGACTAGAGAAACAATAAAAATGTGACTTATGATGTTATGGACTAGATTATTTTTGTCATTGAGTAGATGATTCAGTAGGAATGGTCTCTCTCGAGTAGAACAGTTGGCAACTTGACTCGGTAGGCGTGATGACGCGCGTCAGCGGACGGGCAGGCGGACAAGCCGGTTAACGGGCGGGCGCACCGCGTGCCTCCATCGCGGGCGGCTGTTGTGGAAGCGCAAAGCCGGATGACGCGGCCGCCGCCGGGGACTTAGTGCTCTCCTGTGCGTGTTATCTCAGCAAACACGGCGTGGGCGCGAAAACCTGCCGCTGAGCGCCACGAGAGCGGCGAGGGTGGCAGCAGGAGTGGCAGGCAGTGAACGTACTCATGACGGAAGTGGAAACCAGTGAATGCACTCGCATCGCTAGTGGGACGCATGCAATGTGATGGAGGAGATAGTGTTCCACACAACTTGTGAATGTGGGAAAAAATGTCGTATCAATTGCTAATATTAATAAAAATTTATTTTATAATTATTAAATCCACCACTGTCACTGGTCCCATGAACGCAATTGATGGGATGGTCCCTTGCTTGTTTCCGGAGAGTAACTTAGTTTATTGCCTCCCACGAGATCACACGCAGTTTGCAACTGCTTTTTTTTGACAATAAGGTTTATTGGGTGCCGTCCATCAATCACGTAACACAAAAATTATTTTAACTCACAACTTCCGAGTACCTACTCGTGAGGGAGTGTTTCCAACGTCAACACCCAGGTGAAAATTGCGACAGAACGGGACTCGAACCCGGGACCTCCTGCTCTGGCCGCAGGTGTGCTATCCACTGCACCACCCGACCGCCAGATCGGCCAGGTTCACCGGATCAGGCCAGGTGGAAGTTACATACAGACTTGGGAGTCGAGGTGGCTGGTGCAGTGGATAGCACACCTACGGCCAGAGCAGGAGGTCCCGCGTTCGAGTCCCGGTCAGTCGCAATTTTCACTTGGCCGTTGACGTTTAACAAAAAAAAAATTTTTTTACAACAACACACATATAGGGGGGAGTGGAGTAAATGTAAACAGTGCGTAATACCGGACAGTGAAATTTTTGGTTTATACCACGAAATTATTTCAAAAATATTTTGAATTTAAATGATTTTGTTGCAAAATAATAATTTCAGGTATTTTTATACCAATACATAAGTCATTTACGGGAAAATTTACAATATATTCTATTGTGCTAATTCTTCCAATTATCCGATCTATTTTTAAATGTTATTACAATTTTTTAAATTAATCATTTCGAGTCTCTAATAGACTTCTTTAAACAATTTTTAACTAGAAGAGATTGAAAATTGAACTTGGAAATAGTATCGTAGTTATTAACTATTTATTAAATCTTGTTGCAAATATGTTTTGGGGGTAGGGACATAACCATATGTATCAGAAGTATTGTCAATTAACTTTTGTTAATTTTATATTTTGGATATATTTTACATAGGTGAGTCCTAAATAAACGTTAAGTTACTGAAACTGTTTAGCTTTAACTAGCTGATACATGTCTGTCCGTAAAAAAACCCTTCAAATTCGTAAGTACCCCATGTATGTGAGTTTCTTTTTAAGTATATGACTAAGGTGCTATTGTACAAATAATCGTGCTTTTACGAAATTCTCAGGTAATTAATGCAGTAATATAATAAATTAGAATTTGTCTTTTTGCGATAGTAAAAGCATTATTCCCTAAGTATACCCAATAACCCCATTCTTCCCAATTACACACACACACATATACATAGAGAGAGAGAGAGAGAGACAGACAGACAGACAGAGAGAGATATAGATATACGAGTATATTACCCCTGCTCCAAATAAATGGTAAAAGCATATCCAATAAAACTCCTTTAAAACATATCCAATAAAACTTAGTTTTAAGAAACACCATGGCTAACCTTCCGGTTCCCGTCGCGCCATAACGCAGAGAAACAATATCACAAACCCCACTTCCTCCAGGAAGTGTTACATAATACATGGACCTACCCTTAAGTGAAAGGTTGTGCATGATTATTAAGGAAAATAATTCAATGTTTCAGTACTATTAATCTATATTTAGAATAAAGCAATAACTGCTTCATTATGGAATTTAGTTTCTCACATCAATCTCTGGGGTTGTTTAAATGAAACTTTGTTTAGATCCTGTTTCCAATTCCAAGGAATAAGACTGTGAGTGTTTGCTTTCAATGTGATCTGCAGTTTTTGCATGGTACGGGTTCAAACAAAATTTTTATAAAAGTAAAAATTTTATTTTCAGTAAGGAAAAGAAGGGATTAGGGATATAGTATTCACAGAACTAAACCACTTATTCAAAAATACAGAACTAAAACACAATTTCAAAACTACAAAACAACAAAATCGATGACTGATGATTTTTGTAAGTATCACTCCGGATTTAAGGAAGAATATTTGTTCAAAATTATAAAATTCACACGTGTTAAGCCGTGGAATGAAGAGATTATTATTTATATAATAAGGAAAATATTTGTTTGTATGGAACTGAAGTGAAATTAATTATTAGATATCATTTCAAAGAGTAATATTGAGGTATTAGAAATTACAACAGAAAAAGGTTACTTACATTGACATTTTATCGTATTCATAGACACTGAATTCTTTATTATGCATATAATTATTTTAAAAAATAATTGTTTTTCGAAAGTGACACTGCTCTTCTAAAATGAAGCATGTAGTTAGTATATAAATGGACTATGTATTATATAAATTGATTAAATATGAAATTCATAAATGATAAGTATTGCGTCATAAAATGTTGTGAAATAACACTTAAAATATGACTTCAAAACACATTAAAAATATTTGATTAAATCCGATGTTAAATCAGATCCTCATTTACTTCCATGTGTCATCCCTTTGTATTGATAATATTTCGCGAAAATGATTTACCAACGATTTAATGATGCAACCTAATAAAGATTCAGCGTTTTCATTATTAAATACAGTGTTGTTTACGCTACTTGAAAATAGTGTAATATGCCGTATTATCGTGAAAATTAATATCATTTGATTATAAGCCAATGGGATTTATTACTCCCTCTGAGTAGTATAGAGCATATTATTTGATATTGCCATTAGATGTGATCTAACTTTGAGACCTGCATTTTCGATACACTCCAGATTAATAAAAACAAAATAATGACAAAAAAGCTTTCATTTAGCCTTGATGACAAAATAAAGCTGATAATTAACCTGTCAGTCAACTATAAATTTCCATCTCTTCAATGTCTATTGCATTGCAATATTTTTAGATCATTCATTTTCTTTCATTTATTTAAAAAAATGAAATGAATGATTTAAAAATATTGCAATGGGATAGATATCGAAAAGATATAGCCATATTCTTAGATCATCATTACTCGCTCCTTTGGTACAGGGTATACTATTGTATCATTGCTTTAACCTCACGTATTATCAGTAGTAAGGAAAATTTTACGCCAATGCTTCCAGAATCAATTACAATTCAACGGATCATGATTATATGCGACTTCCTACTTCCACTAATACCCAAAGAATAAAATATAACTTATAAAGAATGTGACTTAACTTATGGCTGATAGATAGTACTTATAACTAGTAATTATGATTTAATATGAATGATTCGGAGACAATAAGTAAATACGTAATGAAACCATTCAGATACCTTATGTAATTGAAGATTGATAATATCTTCAGCTAATTACTTCCGTGGAAATGTAGAATATCAAAGAACAACAATAATTATATTTCTTTAAAAAAATGAGTTTAAGAGCACTCATTTTGAAATGGACCAATCAATTCACATAATAATTAACAATGTGAATTAAAATGTCAGAGGAGTTATTTGAAAGTCCAAAGACTGATTCTTGTCGATAGAGTACTCTACTCAAATGACAAAAACCAATAATGTGACCCCAAGTTGGTCTCTGCGACGCAGTTCACTCTACAATCTATTTAATTTAATACTTCGGAAAGCTTAGAAGAGAATAATTTATATACGAAAACTCAACCTCTTGTATGAATCATATGTATCATATTCAATATTGCTATATTCAAAATACTAAAAATTTCAACACACAATGCATTTTCATTATTTTGACATTTACCTTCCACCTCTGACGAGAACACTTTAGATAATCCTCATATATGGCACAGGATTACACCCTCTTGCCTTACATCCAGAAAGATACTAAATTCATCGAAACTATTTCTGGTAGTATTCCTAATTTACCTGCACGGACTGTCTATCCGGCGATTGTCGGTTGCAAAAATAAATTGAAATTGAATCATACGCAAAACGTACCACTGGAATGGTATAAGCAACACTATTTTAAATTTTCCTTGTCGAGAATTTATTTAATATTATCCTAATATGTCATAATTACTTTCCCTACATTTTATGATGGTCGATTTTACATATTGTAAATTCCTAAAAAAATATAGATGAAAAAGTCGAGATTTTTTGGAAACCTCCGAAAGTTTCAAGTCGTTAACATAGGATAAACGAGAAAGACTAAACACCCATTTTCATGGCACCAGTAATTGCCATGATGCATTTTGTAAAAACACTGATTTTCAAGTAATTTACTCACCGGAGCAAGCAAAGGACCATCACATCAATTCCGATCAAGGGCCCTAAGGCAGAGGCGGATTCAAAAATTTCAGCAAAAATTCCTAGATAAGATAAAAAGTTAGCTGCGAGTTATAATACTAATAGAATGTCAATATGTTTGTAAATTAACGCAAAAAATTTACATGTACAAATTATTATCCAACTATAGATTATTCTGAGTATAGTGTTTATAAATCATAAGAGTTGAAATAACACTAAATTCACGATTTATTGTTACAATAAACACGCCCCTAGACAAAGCCTAGATAATCTGTATAAGAAATCCGCCTCTACTCGAAGGAAAAACGGAGAAAATCCCGGGACCCGGATAGGGCTACAGAATTAATGTACATAACCGTGCCAAATTTGAAAACTCATAAAAATAAATTAATATGAGCCATAAACAACACAATAATGCAAGAAAATAGTTTTTGAAATTCTTATAAGTTATTTAAAAAGTGCTACAGCAATGGCGTGATAAAGTACAAGACGGATTTAACTTTTATTAAAATCAATAAATTCTTTTACAGTGTAGAAGCATTGGTGCAGGAGGTAGTTTTTAACCGCGGATTTGAAGAGATTTCATAATATCTTTCATATTTTGAGGGAGCGAATATATAGAACGATTCTCGAATAATATGGTTCTTTTGACAAAGTGTGGTTGACACTTTAGGCCGATGAATATTATAACTATTGCGAGTATTGTGTTCGTGAACGAGACTGTTTCGTAAGAAGAAAGGGTGGCACTTCAGTACTTCGGTCTTAACAAACACGACCGTTTCATAAATATAAATGCAGGAAAGAGTTCAGATATTTAATTCCTTGAATAAAGGTTTACAAGAGTTTCGGGGGTGAGATTTACAAATTATCCGAACTATCCTTTTCTGAATTCAGAAAGTTTGAATACTCTGACCGGAATTGCGCCAGAAGGTAACGCCGTAACGTAAATGGGAGTAAACGTTTGCAAAATGTAAGCAAAGGAAAATACGTGGACTAACTACGTTAACTAAGATTCGGAATGTGTAACACAATTTGCTTAATTGGGATTTAAGATTGTCAACGTGACAATTCCATTTGAGGTTGTCTTGAATATGGAGACCTAAGAATTTTGTATTCCTAACAGTTTTTAATTGTGTTTCGTTTAAAGAAAGAGAAACCTGGGGTAAAGATTTTGTATTACTATTGTGAAATGATATATACACTGTTTTGTCAGTGTTTACAATGAGACGATTTGCATGAAACCAAGTCGAAAGTTTGGACAAAACGTTTTGAGCATTGGAGTGCTCGCACTGTAAATTAGTATCATAAGCAAAAAGAATCATTTTGCAATCTGATGTGGTTGAACCTTAGGGTACTCTGCAAGTAAGTGGCTTTGTTTCTGAAAGACAACGCTGAAGTATTTATTTCTAGCATAGGATATTTCGACCTGTTGATATCTATCTTTTAAATAAGAATTTAGCCATTGATGCGGAAGGCAACGAAAGCCGAAAGAATGCAATTTGGAAAGGAGAATTCCGTGATCGATGACATCGAATGCTTTGGATAAGACAAGAAAAACGCCCTGAGGATTTTCTCCACGGTCAAGAGATGTGGTAACATCGTTTAAGAAATAAAATATTGCGATGGTAGTGGAAAAGGATTTCCTAAAACCGTGTTGATCGTCAGAAAGTATGTTATTTGTTTATAAAAAATCTAGAAGACGCTTATAGAACAATTTGTCTAGGATTTTTGAGAAGGTGGGTAGTAGAGATATTGGTCGGCAATTTCCAATATTAAGTTTGTTTCCTTTCTTGTGTAAAGGTTTCACTTTAGCACTCTTAAATATGTGAGGAAACACCCCTTCCGATAAAGAACTATTAAAAATATTTATGAGTGAATTTAATATAGCATGGGACGAAAATTTAACAATAAACTCAGGTATATCATCTACGCCTGTTGAAAATTTGTTTTTTAATGAGCTGATGATTCTCATGACTTCACTGGCGTTAGTTTCGGAAGTGAACATAGAATTGGGTACGTGGGTGGATATAATTGGAAGACATTGATTTGGGTATATTGAGTTCGGTATTTTACCAACTTCTGAGAAGTGAGAATTAAACAAATTTGTGATGTCCTGAGGATTTGTTACGATTTTGCCATCGTTTAGTAAATAAACATTTTCTTCGCGGTTTTCAGAAGTTTACGTGTAATTTTTAACAATATTCCGCATGGTTTTCATCTGGTTGTTCAATTTTAGTATCTTCCTGTCGTTTTCCATAACTTAAGCTGCATAGACTACTTTTCGAAGAATAGTCTTATATTTACGAAAATAATTATGGAATTCGGGTGGTTGGTTATAGCGTTTTGAAAGATAATATAAACGGCGTTTGTTTTTTGAAGAAATCCTTATCCCTTGGGTGATCCATCTATTGTATTTCTTTGTGTTAATTAACTTGCGTTTTATGGGAAAGCTAGAGTTGTAATGTTTTAGGAATATTGAGTTAAATACATTGAATTTGTCGTCGGTGTTTTGGCATTTGTAAACATCTTTCCATGTTTCTTCTCATATATAATAGCTAGATTTGGAAGTATTTTATCCCCTGAGGACTGATCTGCAGGACGACGAGATGCTCATGGCACCCTCACATTCTGACGGTACCAGTGTAGCTTGTGGGTGACAGACAGCTGAACGTCCGCTAATCGCCCACAACGCCCCGCGCGGTAGTGCGTCCAATTACAGCGCCAGACGTCGCTGACAGACCGCAAATTGGCGACACCGACGGCGATACGCCTCTCCTGCTTACCTTCCTCTCAGGTCACCCCAATTCGACCCTCGTTCTTGTCAACTCAGATGTTTCGCAAGAATTCTAACCTCATAAAAAAAACTATTTTCATTTCTAATCATTAAAATATCTGTCGGACGTAATATGTTTTTATTTACTTGGTTGAATGACTGAAAAATACCACTATACCAATTTTAACTAAAACCCGAACTTACCAGAGACCATGAAAATAACCGCTACACTCATTTACTCATCTGCTGGAGAAAATGTACATCAGCTTTCATTAAACTGTGACTATAAAATATGTTCATGTTTTATTTTTAAAGGAAGGTGGAATTCAGTTCCCAATCTACTTCGCGGATGAGTCACTTAGTATAAAATCAACATTTATCAGCTTTTTTACGTATAATGGGTTTTTCCCAGCAAGTGGATCAATTCTAACCATTAATATTGTTTATTAAAGAAATATTAAAATAAATAAACATTTATGAATAGATAATACTAGTAATAAGTTCAATTTACATCTTTTTTTACTATTTCAACTTTTCGAAATAAATTCATCGACCAAAAAAATTCAACGTATCAGCGGGTCGAAGAACATTGTTTTAAAAAAATCAAATCGTTTCCTTATCAAGTCTGATCAATCCTTTTGGGGTTCACAGAGGATAGAGCTCCGTAATTTCTTGGCTTTGGCATATGGTGAAGATGTGGATTGAATTGTTCTCTGGCTACTTAGAACCCAGTATCGACCTGTTTCTCATTTTATAGGAGACTAAGTAAACCTGGTTGAAGCAGGAGTAGAAATCCTGAGACCAACCAGGATTAGAACCCCAGACAGCCAAACGCTCTATACACAGTGCCACGATGACCCCGAACTTAAGTATTTGTCATTAAGTTAAAGTTGCGAAGAACAACAAACGATCAAAATTTTGAAATACGAGCTATATTTAATGCACTGCACTCATAGATAACTCACTATACCTTTAAGCGGCAACCAGATAAGCTTTAGCAGTAGGAATAGACACTGAGGAACGTCTGTAGCATCCCACACATTTTGGTTGAGGACAAGTCCGAAGACGCAATTAACCTGGAGAGTGTACCCATAGCTTCCATTTATCACTTAACAATTAAATTAATTTCAGTCTGTGGAGAAAAAAAAAAAAAACTTAAACAAAAAGTCTACTTGTAGGACTGAGAAACATTCATACCAATAACTGAAGAAAAAAAGAAAGAAATTTTACCTATCACTCTTTTTTATTGCGTTAATCTCATATAAGTGTACAATGTATAGTACTCCAGGTATACTACACATGTGGTGAGAACAATGTGTATAACGGGTTGAGTGCTTTATTATTAGTAATTTTTTTTATTTTATAATGTGTGCCACCAAATGAACCGTAATGAAAATGTTTGAGGACTTCTTCTCAATTAAAAAATACCCCCTCAAATCTTCCATGAATGATATTGCTTTACATTTCAATATACTGAATTTTGATTTTTTTTCTAAAACTTACAGAGAAGACCTTATTGGCTGCATGTTTGAAATAATACGTCTCAAAAGAACATTAAAGATCTATTTATGTTGTATTGTTGAAAACTTCACCATTAATAGAGAGGGTCTATCAATAGTCTATCAAAACACCATTTTTTGCCATTTCTCAATCCCCGTGACCGTCTAAAAAGTTCAGATTTCACAAAAAGTCATATTTCGCCTGTAGTTTTACGTTAGTTATAAGTAAAATAAAATAAGGGGATTCGATCCCTCATATAAATCCGGAATGTGCCTTCATCTTGGGGATCGCGCTGTCTCCATAATACTAGTTACGTATGTCAAATTTGCTATACAATTTGAAGGTTAAATATACATTCATCGCCATCCGAGCAATGAGCATCCATATGTTAACAATTAACTTAAATTGCTTCAATTTGGATGATATGAATCATCAAACGGTTGTAATATTAGGAACTTTACCACTTAATCTGATATTTGAACAAAAAAATTGTTTAATATTTTTGTTTAGTATCTTTAGTTGCTGATTTACACACGTTGCTTGTTAGCTTTATAGCTTTACCGATAGAAATATATTTATTTGTACCCGCCTTTAATTAGACTATATCTTCTTCATTTATTTAAACGATAAATGTTAGAATATTTGCATGATATTAACTGATAATAATGTTTATTTTATCGTGTAATTTGCGATACAACACTCAACAAGAATAAACTAAAAATTTAAAAAATCATTTTGAATTTGTATAATCATAACATATGATCAGGAATAATTAATACATAGTATATTCGTAGCGAATTCCCTTGGAATACAATTTTATTTCTTGTTATCGTGCGCAGATATTTCATGTCCTTTTATCAACAACTCAAATCGGTAGTAATATCAAATAGTTACGACAAGTTTTTTTTTAATCCTGTCAAGATAAAGAATTTCTTTTAGTTTAACATGATATTTTTTAAGATGAAACAATTATATACCATTTTATGTTGAACAGATTTGTATTAATTCATTGATGTTATTTAATTATTCTTGTATTTGAAATACGATCAATTTATTTCTTAAACAGTAAACCATCAGTGTTATTTATTGAACGCACGAGTAGAAAATGAAAGACGTAACCGTGGAACATACGATTTGTTTGAGTTGTAATATGAACCCTAATGTCACACGTCTGCACCCAAACATTTCCTCCGCATTCAGTTTCCCACACCTTCCTGCTATTAGTGCGCCAGCGTCGACATCATGTCACCCATTACGTACAAGTTTTAAAGCCTCCGTAATTGTGGTGCTCTCACCCTAATGAGTAGTCCCCACACGTCAACTTCCACACTGACAGATGAAGGGTGAGATCCAGGGAACTATAACCTGTACGCTCACAAAAACTCATATCAGACGTAGAAATTGTTTGACAGGAGTAAGTCACCGAATAAACAGAGCCGGAGGCAAACGCTCTTTCTCCCCCAACCCAGTGTTTTGACGTTCACGTGTCTTAGATTGNGGGGGGGGGGGGGGGGGTTTCGTTTAGGGCTGTCGTTTTCGAAGATGCTCGAGTCGTAGAGATGAGTTAACTTCCAAGAGATTATGCAATCCCATAATACGTATATAAAAGAACAATTTGCTTATCCAGGATTACACTTCGTAATTTCACCTTTGTTTTCAAATCCCCCTGTCTCTCTTTGTGCAATCACATCAATGTCTTCCAGGAATAACCAGGTAACTGCACTTTTTTAAAGTATGTCACAAAAAGAAAATTTTTTTGTTAAGTTTTATTTATATTTTACTAAACTATTCAAAAATGTATTCCCATACAAAAGAACCTGTTAATTATGCGTCGAATAAGAATAAACAAGTAATCCAATACAAATTTTCTTTAAAAAAGCAAGTTACTTACATATTTATGAGTACAATATTAATAATTTAGTTAAATAGGGGACAATAATAAAACTCGTTGAGTTAAGGTAACCATGTAACAATGTTTCTTCATTTTTCATTGCTAAAACGTCATTAATTTTTTTGTTTTTAATGTAGAAACTTAGCTTTTCATCTTAGCTGCGAAGTACAACAATAGCACATTAGATATAAAATTGAATGCGAATATTATAATAGAAAACGTTTCGAAAACTAAACGGTCGTAACTCGATTCAAGAAAAAGTACATTTACCTGGTTATCGCTGAAAGCCATACATATTATAAAATGGAAAGTTACTCACTTCGTGGTATCATTTTAGAATATTGAATACAATCAAGCTATATTGAAAATTGCCTCACAGTGTAGCTCTTCACTCAAAGGGGTGCACAATCATAATTTTATTTATATTCAGCAATATTTATAATAATAGTTATATTTTGAATGAGTACTGAAGAATTAGCGCTCCTCCAAACAGCCTAGTGATACGAGTGCGTTCTGGACCCACTCTCTACTAAAATAGTTTGCTTCAGATTATTGTGACCTACAAATTCAATAATAGGAAATAGTATAGGAATGAACTAGCTAAATGCCCAAAGTAAATCATTAGTGAATCACAAAGTTCAGCTGAACGAAGCCGCGAGTACTCAGCTGGTACAAATAATGTTCAACAGCAAGATGACTGTACTAAAGAATTGGAACATTCCGTCCACGGCTGGTTAAAGGTATCGTAGTCGCTGAAGAACTTAAGAGTGAATGGCGAACAGTTGGAAAGTCAGAAATTTGCTCGTTTGCTGACTCTCAATCGATGGGATCGTGAAAATAACGCAACGAGAATGAACTATTCGTGATATGCAGTGAGCCGTCTTCGAATGTTCTAAATAAATATAAGTTGGTGACGCGAGCCATTTCTTTCTTCCTATAGTGATTACAAATAAAACTATAATGTTTATGCGTAAGATATGAAGCAATAGTAGAGTTAGTGGTTATTGGTCTATATATGGCTCTCAAACCATACTTATTTTTACAGATATGATTCCACAGAGAACGTTTGAGAAATCAAACAAATACAAACATTGATTTCATGCATATCGCTTACAAGGGGAACTTCATTTCTTTAAAGGTAGCCACTTTTTCTGATGTCATGTAGACCACTAGTTACCTTCATGTCAATAGCTCCTCATTCTTGCTGGTGTAAGAAATGACACACATGTAAGTGGACCTGGAAAAAGGAATACTTCAAACAAAGGATGGAAAAGGAAATGGTTTAATACTGTTTTCAATATAGTCCTGTTGCTTGTCAGTCTAAAATACGTATATTTCTGGCTGAATAACTTCCTAGTATTTTTCGATCAACATATAAATAGTTAGATTCGACGAAGGGCCTAAGACATCAGTGTATTAGTTAATGTTTAATCCGCGGTGTATGAAGTTCTATCCTTGTTTAATCGGGCATATACAAGTATGCTTTGTTCGCGATATTCCGACAATGAAATCAATAGAGTATAGGTAGAAACAAACAGAACGAGATCAAAGGCAAAAAATAATCCGATACAGTGTCTCATCAAAAGTGTATAATCAGTTGTTTACTGTTGTTGCAGAAAAAATTGGTATGTTCTGTAGAATAGATAAAATGCTTCGTTCACGTTTACCAAAAACTACGTAATAAGTTAAAAATAATGTTTCGTAAAAACTGATATTGAATAATGCTAATTACGGTTTATCATTCATTTCCAAAATCGAGAAATTTCCTTTTTTAATTAATATTTTTTGAGGGAAATTTACGTAGTTCAGTACATCGGTATGAATTACAGACTGAGACGTATGAATTACAATACAAGTAATAATAATTTACTTATAACTGTCAAAATCGCATATAAAATAGAATTGTACCTTAATATAAAATATAACAAAAAATGGACGGGGAAGCCAAATTTGACTCCTTGAGTTTCCTTAATGTGCATTGAGATATGTTCAGTAAAACAATCAACAATAATGAATTGATGGAATGTAGAATAAAAATAAAGATACCCACAACATTATTGTGCCACAATAAATTGTCCATAAACTATGATATGAATACAACGAGAATGTTCTCTAAATTTACAACAAATTCTTCACGACTCTTCACTTCTACTAATACATTGACGACAGTTGAAATCTACAAGTATCTTGAAGCTTATTTTTCATAGGGATTCCACGAAGCTCATAATATGTTGAAAAAACTCATAGATAATTGAATTTTAATTACATGTACATGATGTGAAATTAATATTCTAAAATACATTTTAATAATTTTTGTTGAAGTTTATTAGAAAATTTATTAATTGTAAACAAAATTAAGGGGGGAAACATAAAATATATGTTTGTACTATCTGGGAACTCATGAGAACAGTCTTACGATTAATGCATTTGGAGCGAATAACTTTCACAAATTGTACATTCTTGTTCCCTGTAGAAGAGAACTGAGTAATACCAGTTGCACATGCTGACGTGTCTCCACATGGAGAAGAAAGAACGCGAATCCGATTGAGCAAAAGAGGGGAAGCGAACTGTGAGAGGAGCAAACCGACCGATGTCCGCCACCCACGACCACTCCGACAATCGCCCCGGCGGCAACCACCCTCAACACTCATATTTTGGTGGAAGTTATGACAGGGAGGTACTCTGATTTCCCTACCTTCCTTCGGGAGGACCGATTCGATTTAATATTCATCCGACGTCCATATGCAAAACGTTCTGTTCCCTTCGTCAACGAGTCACTCCCCCCACATCCTTTCACCACCCTCCCTCCCTCTCTCTCCACCCCATCCGTCCCGCTACTCGGTTCACGCAGACAATCGAGTAACACTGCGCGTCTAGGCACCCCATTTATTCCGGTAGCTGTGCACACAGCGACTGATTGCTAATGTAAACATGATCCTACGAGTGTAATTGGCCATCACAAGCCCTCGCTGGAGGCTCGCTTAGCATTCCAAATGAGCTCGCTGTGCCGCCAACACAATCAAGCAAACTGCGTGGCAGCCGCGGCGCGGCGGCTCCCGCTAAAACACACGCCGCGATGTGTACACAAGTACCCGCCCTCCGACGCTCGCTCGCCCTCCTGGCGCAAGGCGCCACGCCATATTGTTCCACGCACGTCACCTCCGGTTCTGTTCAGCCAATAGTACGGTGAGGAGGCCAACTCGAGCCAGATAGCGAGTTTAGGCTAAACGGCCAACATCCACGGCATGCTCCATCTTTTGTTTGTAAACAAACACGGATGACGTCCTCTACGTAAACGTGTCATCTTATATACAAGATATCATTTTCGTGTTAGTTGCGTATTTCAAGTTCCTGTGAGCTCTTTATCACTCCCGTATTTTATTACATCATCTTCAATGCATAAAGAATCATCAGTTGTTATCTTTTGTAGTTTTTTATATGAAATTATAAAAATGACGATATTCCCAGGATCATAAGCATTACGTATCAAACTTGGAATGCTGCGTATGATTTTTTTTTTTCAATTATAGTATTGAGGCATAAATGTAATAGGTTAGATGACCCCGTATTTCTGTCGTGTTATTTGACAAGAGTAATTAAATAACAAAGAAGTTTTACTAAAATAATTTAATGAATTATATTTTTCGGGACTAACAACCCTTTTACTACCAGCTATTCTCTTATTACACCTTTATTATTATATTCTACCATTATTCTATTCTATTTTTATGCATCAGTTGTAGTAATTAATAGTAAAGTTATTAAATTACTTATCCACGTTGCTTTACGCAAGATACACGATGGGGAATGATTTATAAGTTTCACAATTTATGCCTAGTGTTGTCACAAATCCATAACTTTTGTTGATTATTACATTAATGAATATTTATACTTATATTTATAACTCTTGAATTGTAAAATGATGTTTTCAAAAATGCAAACCCTGTTGTTTATTATATCATAAGTTAATGTGTGTTGCTTTGTGAGAATAAATGAGGGTTGATTTAAGATTATAGCTTTTTACATCAAATAACTCCCGTAGAGTTTACCAGACGAACGACCATATTGTGCATACATTTTCCTCCCATATACCACGAACGAGACCTCGCGACCTGTTCTGTTTGAAAATCCAGTTCATTACACTAATATACCCTCCCCTTCCCTCCTTGCGGCCAGCGCTGCAAACCCTCGCGGTTACCCACTGTCGCATGTGTTTCAAACTGCACACGCGCGTGCTGGGAATTTAAAGCTCGTTTCGTCAATATTTTAGCGTGCATTCTGACTGCCCGGTTGACCGGCGATTTTACGGGACGTGGAATACACTGGGTAAACGGTGAAGTGGGGGTAGAGGGAGTTTGTATGCGAAAACTGGGAAGAGAACAATTGATGAAGTGGAAATGTAATAGCGAATAAGAGATTGTGGAAAGATGGTATGGAATATGAAAAGAGCAGTTGTATGATGTGAAATTGTACAACTTGAGAAAGACATGGAAAAAACTTACTTCAGTATACAAAATAAATAATAATTCGTCAATAATATCATTAAATGAATAAATTTACTGTAAAAAATCAGTTACAACTTCTTATGAACTAGTGGAGGTCAATAAACTAATACATTTGGGGTTTATTTTATTACTCCACGACTTTCAACTGTTACACCTAATCCCCAAAGTCGTGGACGCTTGGTTGAAGATATTGGGGTACGGTTTTTACCAGATGTAATTATTACCATCGTCATGTATCAATGATATAACACTTTATTAAACGTTTAAAATATGTTCCTTCTTTCCCTAAAAGTTTCTTCCAATTACACATTTCCATACGGGATTCTTTCAAAAGCATAGATCAATATCGATGAATATGAATGTAACAGTTAAATCATCACTAACTAGGAGGACAAAAGTGGGAGTATATTATATTGATTTTGTCAATTTTGTCCCAACATCTGTCGCTTCCTGAAATTAAAATTTAAGACACCCAAGTTTGAAGGACCTTTTTTGATATGCGGACCGGAAAATGAATATCAAATTAGGGGTACGTGTTAAATTTCCTCATCTCCCTACAAAACGCTAACCACTCCACAGTCAACATTTACAACAATTCGAAAAAACTAGATGCGCCATTAGCCTGAAAACCTCGATGAGATCACCCTCTCTCTTCCTGAGTAAATACTGGTCCTGTGGACACGCACGTATTCATCCGGGTCACGGTGTCGCCACCCCTTTCATCAGCGTGCGAGCAGCGTCATATCAAACCCATTGCGTCCACCACGCACAGGAGGCACATCTGCGATTGCAGCATCCCCGTCACTGGGCGCTGGACCGCGCGTTTATTATCTCAGGTGGCTGCGACCACAGTGATGCACTGCTACAATAACACTCTCGAACACGTTCCGGCTTTGTGCGAGGCGGCTGCTGCTGGACATAAGCAAGAGACGGCATCGCATAGCGGCATAACCCGTTGACAGCAGTCGACGCGACAGTCGTATGTGTGCGACATGGACCCAAAAGACTGGTCGTTGCGACGCGGATGTGCTGCTTGTCGTATTACACAATTGCGATTGTCAACAGCTGAGTGGACGCGAGTTTATTCATCTCCACGCTTTCAAGAGCGCTTATTAGGAAATTTCCTTTTAGAGATCACATTAGCAGTATGAATACATATGAAGGAGGAAGAAAGAAATTAAGGGAAGAATTATTGTAAAGACACGTGTGGGTCTGAAGAGCAATGAACAAATAAATGAAAAAAATAAATAATGGCAGTATGATTACAAAAGATTGTAAAGAAAATTAAAACTAATAGAACGAGTCAGGGGAGGAACGGTATATAGAACGACATTTTTATTGTCTAGGAAACGTAAAAATGTATTAAAGTAGCTCACTACATTTTTGGCAAACTTAAGATTTATATAATTTCTGAATGATATAATGGAAATTAGATTCTCTTTTTGGGAAGTTAATTTTAAATAGAAAAAAAACTATTCAACAACTAAACATTTGCTGAGAGATTATCCTCAGTGTCCGTCCCCAAATGGTGAATTAGGTTTGCAGATATTTTTACTTTTCAAATTAATTTCATGAGTAGTATTCATATTTACATGAAAACGCCGGAATCAAGAATTTTGTGGAAGTAATATATTGAAGCAATGATATTGAAAATAGACGTTTCAAATACTCCAACTAAGCGTAATATAAGTACTAACCCGTGTAAGAAGCTATTACATATTGTCAAGACACCATGGCATGATATTTATTTTTGTTGGTTGGGATTTTTGTATGTTTTGAACTTAATTTTGTATGTGTGAGGAAGTATGACAATCTCGGAACCCGGTGGAGTCAGAGTTATACATTTCAATAAAAATGTATTTTTCTTTAATTTCAGCATTGTATTGTACTCAGTTCTACCACAACTGATTATACCTGATGGTAATTTAGAAGATAAAATAAAGCAGAATAATAATAATCAGCGGAAGCCATT
Source organism: Laupala kohalensis (assembly GCA_002313205.1). NCBI lineage: Eukaryota > Metazoa > Arthropoda > Insecta > Orthoptera > Trigonidiidae > Laupala > Laupala kohalensis. The sequence goes on along the minus strand of NNCF01126721.1, from coordinate 358,735 downwards.
CTATGACCACGGCAAAAGTAAATTCGTATACACTCCCTGTTGGTAAAAATAATGTCTTGAGTTCTCGCCTTCCGGAGCTAGATTAGAGGTCAGTCGAGACCTATAATTTGCGTATGCGGAAAATTGACGCGTTTTGTTAATATAAGTGTGGTGAAGTTGCGAAATGAGATGAAAAGAACCCTTCTTTCAATAGCAGTTCAGTAGAGGACGTATAGAGAGCAATGTAGCTGTATCTGGAAAACAATTCAGTTACCGAGATTCATTGGAGTATAGTGAACCCAAAGCACCAAATCATACATCAACTCATAGTACGAGCTCACGAAGCGCATTGGCTTGATTTCGTGGACTCACAAAAACTGTAAGTCGAAGAAATTAACATTACCAGAGCAAGACCAATATCGACAGAGTGAATGTAAGAACATATCTGATATCAATACTAAGAATATCGCGGTCTTATTCTTGCTGTGCGAATCACTAACTCATATGAATATTCTCTTCTCGGGTGCGCTGAAATTACACTAATCACTCGAAAAGTGGACTATGGATATAAGAGGTTTAGTTATTATGTAATTTCATTGGTTGGGTATAGCCATTCATCGAATCCACCATCAATAGTCCTGTGCGATTAGTGTCGTCTTAATCACACAGGAATAACGGAAGACATAATAATTATTATACATTTATTGTCAAAAAAACTGTTACCTAGTGGTATGAGAACATGAAGAACAATAAACTTATATACTCTCCGGAAGCAAACAAAGGACCATCCCATCAAGGGCCCTAAGACAGAGTTGGATTTAAGGACCCCGATCAAGGACCCTGTGGCGGATTTCAGCACTCTTCTAAGACTAATACAGGAATATGACGAAAATGTGGAAGAAGAATACAGATAAAATGAAGACGAAGAGAGAAAAGATCAGGAAATATTGTAACAATATTTTATCATATTTCTATATTATATATTGAAGCATATCTTCAAATTACTAGTGACATGAAGATTATTAAAAACGAAAATATGAAATTATTTTAGGAATGTGTTCGGGGTATTGGCAATAGTAGTTTTTATATTTATTAACTGTTGGAAGTGTTGGAGACTTCAAAGCTCAACAGTGCAGAACAATATATGAAAACATATATAAATTTATTTTCTATATTTGTAGAAGTAAAATATAAACACTCACATGAGGAGGCATTTGAACCTTCACTTTCGTCTGCTCAGAAGAAAATCCACAAGTCTAACCCAGGCGATATGTGAAATTAGTAAATCATATTTCTTTATACAATCTCTTTCTACAAATCTTTTCTTAAAACCCGTTATGTTAGTTTAACTTTTACACACAGAAGAAGTAGTTAATATTACCAATGATATTNCAGCTAACTTTTTATCTTATCTAGGAACTTTTGCTGAAATTTTTGAATCCGCCTCTGCCTTAGGGCCCTTGATCGGAATTGATGGGATGGTCCCTTGCTTGCTTCCGGAGAGTAAATTAGTTTTTTTTCCTCCACATGGTCATACGCAGTTTGTACTGTTTTTTGACAATAAATTTATAAATTTATAAATTTATAATTTAGATATACGGACATAGTTGTCAAAACTCTCCTAGATCAGTGACAAATCATCTTTTCCTTACTGTTATACAATGTTTGTTCCAAGATCCCTTCCAAGGATTGTACGAGGTACCCTCTCTCATGCAGAGATGTCCGTCCTTCCACGACATCGGAAAACCACAAACCACGTTACGTCTTCAAAATGAGTCAGTCACGACCTCTGAGCGTCTGCACTTCTTAATGAGAAAATTACAGAAGTATTTCTGTCATCATTTCCACATGAAGGCGTTTGCAGCCTCCTCCTCTGACCAACTGTATTCCGATTGTACAGAGCCACTCCCCCATCCCTTATATCTCGCATTCCATTATTGCAATGTCGAGGACACCTGTTCCTCACAAAAGCCTAACCATCGTTATTGTGCTTCACCATACTGCATTATTTTACATTCTCACATCTTTATTAGCTTTATCAGCACGCGTCCGTAGCTCCGCGCATTCTCTTTGTCCCTTCCACGAAACAGGTCAATGGAGTGTGTAGCAAAGTACGTCTAACTGCTCTTTGATGTCCGCTCTTTCCCCATTTCCTCTCTTCACGCGGATAGGATTTGAGTCATCATTCCATGTACCTCCGCGTTGTTACACGGCTCGTTTATCTTGGCATCTTCAGAATATTCACGTGACTAGATTGTATCAAATTCAGTAATTAAGATATGCGAACAATTGTTTCTGGGCATAATTAACTTGGTGCTATTACGAATAGTTTAACAAAAATTCTAATTTACTACAATTATGAGGTTGCAGTACTTGTACCAACCTCTGCCAAACTGGCAGACCAAGAGGAGTCAATTAGATTCGGTCTCTAGATAATGTGTACGAAATATACAGACTATTGAAATGACAGTTAGTTTTGTTAAGATGCCTCTCAGACTATTTAGAACATTTCTACTACCTTCTTATTCACTATCTGCATCAGATGATTGTGTTCTGAGATTTCTTTCTATGTCCGCAAGTAAGAACGTGCTTAGTACACAGTCTTTATTGTTGATTCAATGAAGAGTTCTCTGCCATATTTGTTGGAAATATTTTCGTAAACTTCTAACATCTTCTCGCAGATACCAGTCAGTTGTTACATTACCATTTTCACATTCTTGTGCTACCTTCTCTTCTTGTTTCTAGCTTACTTTTTGCTTTGTCAGTCCCTTTCTTATTAATCCTCTTTAAGTATATAGGTAGGTATAACCAGTTACAAGCAAGCCCTGCCTACCTATTGAGAAAAATACTGATGAAACATAAATAGAATATAAAAAACCTGCTAAATGTGATTAAATACAGAGTTAATTCAGAAACACACATCGATTGTACGACAAAGTTACGCGAAACTATTGGCAAACAACTAATTAAATAAATAATTAAAAACTTACGACCTTTTATGGGCGAATAATATTTTTATTTTTTGTGAAGATCTCACTACGTTTTGATGTGGATTTACGCCGTGAATTTTTCATTCAAGCTTTGTAGACAACCAATTTATATCTTCTTTAGAATCTATAACGTAGGCCTACTATCCACCAAAATTACTGACATTCCTTCTTGAAAATGCGAACATGTTAGATCACTTTTTCATCCCGATGTAGACCTACCAGCATTCTGAGAATTTCATCAAAATTAAGAAAGACGTTCTCTAAAAAAATGCCAGAAATATATGTACGTACAATTATTGCACGCTTAATTGTATAGAACGTAATTTTTGGCGTATTTCCCGAAGGACTTAGGCAAATTTTATCTATAACATTGAAATTGTCAGTAGTTTAACACAGTTACTCCATTCTCGCCTAGGAAATGCCTCACTTCACGCAAGATGCGAACTCGATGTAAGTGAGTGTCAAGAACGAAAGTGACGTAACACACATCTCTCATCCGATCTAAAAAAATGATCACAACTCGCATCGTCAAAATAATTATAAATTGTATACTTGTACTTAGCAAGTTCGAGAGAAATTTTACAATACATATATTCTAAACTATCAAGAGATTTGTATTTTGCTAGATAGCAAAACTATGAAGCTATATTGGTTTAGAGGAGGATTGCACTACAATCATGTACGAGATACTTAAACCACGCATTTCTTTTTCGCAGTAACTATTGCAGTCTTCATAAAAAGTATTTATTCCGCAGGTGACAAAATGCCTTCAGTCCTATCTCAGACGAAATTGAAAAACAAAACGACCGTGTTAGAATCGTGATGCTTTCGGCTATTATTATTTCCTGGGTGACGAAGAAACCGAGGACGGGTAGCAATGATGCCTGGACCATTTCAAATTCTGTTACGTCACCGTGTATAATATTGCCGGCAGTAAGCGGGAATACCAGCCACGTCTCGAAGCGAGCGACCTGCCTGCATGTTATAGAAAAGTGGGAGGACATCGTATGGACACTAGCGAAGCCAACCAACTTTCTTCCCGATTGTAAATGTGAGCTTTCTTATTAGTGGTTCTGCTTCGAAAAGTTCAAAGTCTCAATACATTGGAAGTTGTGGGAATGTAAGTGTAAGAATGTAAGTTTTTACAACGACATTCTATAATCCAGAATGTTCTAAAAGTTGCTAATGTTAATTTTATAATTAATGTTTTCAGTCAATTTTCATGCCACGTCCTTGATTTTTGTCTTAATTTATGACTCGTTACCTACATTGTTTATTTAAAGTTGGTACACATCCCACTACTATTAACGTCCAATATGTAATCAAAAGACTTACGACCTTATTATGGACGAATAACATTTATTTCGTGCTTTGAAGAACCCAACATTTCGACAGTAGGTTTAAGTCATCGTTAGGTGTTACAAATTATAACAACAAACATAACAACGGAACAATTGAACATGATATAAAACATAAATAGAAACACAAAATATGTTTACAAGGAAGGAGAAATGACACAAAAATGTTACAATATTGTATTGTAAATATTCGATAGCTTTTCAGTGTCAGTGCGTAAATTCAAACTCCCGTGTGTATTTTATAAATATCATTTCTGATACACAACGTTTGTAATAATTAACTTATTTGTCCAAAATTAATGTGTTATCCCAATCCATTAAGTGATCATTATTAACGTAATGTGAGATTAATACACTTTGTTCAACTGCTTTTGAAATTTCGTTTGTGCTCCTGGATTCTAATTTTTAACCCTCTATTTGTTTGACCTAGACAACTAGCATCACAATATTTGCATCTGATTTACAATTTAAATTATTTCTAAAGAATAGGATAATTATTACTTAAAATAGGATAATTTTTTCTCAAAGTCTCTACAAGATTTACTGTAGCAGCATTTGAAAGCATTCGTAAATGTCAGAAAATTACCTATAACTATTTCTTAACATAAAATTATATCCTTGTCAGAAGATAAGCACTTTTAAATTTGTGAGTAAAAATTTTATAAATAAATCTGTTTTGTAACGACCCAGAACAGTTAATGTGGCAAATTCCTAATTTCATATACATAAAACAACTCAATTTCACAATATTTAACATACTGATGTTCATACGTTTATGAATTAAATAAAAACTGAATATTTACTTCAATAATATCAACGTAATTCGAAAACAATTTAATGCTCTTTTTTGTGGGATAAAAATTGCTTCGCGACTTATCATCAACAAACACGATTAACGTTGACTGATATCGATCAGAACTTTCTTAAAACACCATTAACGAGTCAATAAAATTACATATATGTCCATGTGAATGTAAGTCATGCCTACTCAAGAATTGTTCATTTCAAAACAAAACGATAATTATGAATGAGCTAGTGGGCTGTTGCGAAGATCTCTCTGTTACACTAACACATGACGAGGAGTTAGTGGGCCCACTGTATAGTGAAAGCAGTATATGGCACATGCAATGATTATCCGATTTATCTTTTTAAAGTAAACGACCGTAATAAGAAACCCGTAAACAATGACTTCACAGATAATCGAAGTTATCAAGCAGTAAGTAGTGTCGCCTGGGAGACAGATTAAAAACTTACTTCAACTCTATTTGAATTTGTACTATAAAACTACAAAAGAAATAGTATAATTTAAAATGTAAATTTACGATTAAGACCACACAATATTCTTAGTAATGATACTTCATTTGCAGTAGTTGGGTAAGAATTTGAAAACGAAAACACAACTTTTTTTGTTAACCACTCCAACTCTTCACACAGAATAGGTTTAGTGCGTTAGATGACATGTCCCTATTTCCTCCCTTACCTACTCGATTCATTCCCTCCCGTCCAGTACCCAGACCTGTTCACACACCACGCGCTGGTAAGCACAGGCGTCCAAAATCACGTAAAGTAGTGCTATCCAGATCTGAAACCAACACTTCCACGCAGAAATCAAACGTGCTCATACTAGCTTATTCGCACAGACGTCAGATGTCCTCCGTATTGCGTGGAATGCTTCCTAGCCAGTTCTCAGTCTCCGGTTTCTTTAAGCCAAACGCTCGTTTGGCTGAAGTTATTCGAGAACTGGACACTTACACTAAAAAACACAAAGAGGTAGGCAGAACGATATTAACTTGAGTGGTCATTTCAAAGCGTCTGAACATCTACAAAAACTAAAAATGACCTCCTTGCACACGAACATAGTGCTCTCTAGCCTGCCTCCACGCTTCAACGTTCCACAAATAAACCACGAAATTAACCTGGCAAACATCTCCCTAAAACATCACCTGGCAGACACAAAAATCACATTTTTTGATTTGCAACCACACCTGACTGCCAAGGACTTTACCCAGCACGGTTTACACCTGAGACCGTCTGGGAAACAGCACTTCGGTTCTCTTCTAGCTTCACATCTGACCTCACATCATCCACCTGCCCCACTACCCACTCCTACACCTCCTCCTGCACCTACCTCATCTCCTCCTCCTCCTACCTCATCTCCTCCTTCTGCTCCTACCTCATCACCATCTCCTCTTCCTATCTCGACACCCATTTCTTCTCCTTTCCCCGTTCTTTCACCTACTGCTTCCTCATCTCGCACGTCCTCATCTATTCCTCCTGCCGCCCCCATACACAGTTACAACTTCCGCTCAGGAGTACGATGTGGTACTCGAAGGTGACAATCGCGTTCAGGTGCAGTGTGCGGGCTTCATCCGGAACTAGAAGCTGTACCAATTTCAAATTCCTCTCCACAATCTAACGTCGATTCCATTTCTCGTGAGTCACAAACTCTTTGCGAAAATAAAATAATTATATTTCATCATAATGTCCAATCCCTTTCAAACAAATTGACAGACATTGAAATTCTGGTACACGAAAGTCGATTCGATTTGCTATGCCTCACAGAGCATTGGCTTTCAACTAACAACATCAACGATACTGCTATTTCTAATTATTATTTAGCAAGTTCTTACTGTCGGCAAAATTTTAAAGGCAAAAATCCCCACGGAGGTACGTGTATCTACGTTCGTAATGATATTTTATCTTCTCCACTGACAGGCTACGAGAACTTCTGCGTACATAGTGTTTTCGAATTTTCTGCAGTTAAACTGACCGACACCGGTATTGTTGTTTTGTGTATTTATAGACCTCAATCAGATCTTGACATATTTTTTCGTAACTTCGAAATTGTTTTAAAACATATGACACATAAATCTACCAAATCTATCGTTATATGTGGTAATTTCAATACCGATTTCTTGAGTACATCCGACTCTGCACATTCACCAGTTAATCGATTCAAGAATCATATCGACTCCTTCAACCTTCTTACTACGATAAACGATCCCACTCGCCTCTCCGGCTCATCTCAAACATTGCTAGATCAAATTATAGTCAACAATGGAATCTCGTATCTCTCTGAAGTGTTTATCGCCGGATACAGTGATCACCTTGCTCAAGTATTGACTATTAATAATAAACTAAAACCACTTAAAATCCTTTACAAATTTACAAGAGAGTTTAATGACATAAATTAATCCATATTTATAAATTATTTGCGTGAAGAAACATGGAAAGATGTTTACAATTGCCTAAACACCGATGACAAAATCAATGTATTTATCTCAATATTCCTAAAACATTACAACTCTAGTGTTCCCATAAAACGCAAGTTAATTAACACAAAGAAATACAATAGATGGATCACCCAAGGGATAAGGATTTCTTCAAAAAACAAACGCCGTTTGTATTATCTTTCAAAACTCTATGACAAACCACACGAATTCCATAATTATTTTCGTAAATATATAACTATCCTTCGAAAAGTAGTCTATGCAGCTAAAGTTATGGAAAACGACAGGAAGATACTAAAATCGAAAAACCGGATGAAAACCATGTGGAATATTGTTAAAATTTACACGTAAACTTCTGAAAACTGCGAAGAAAATGTTTCTTTACTAAACGATGGCAAAATCGTAACAAATCCTCAGAACATCGCAAATTTCTTTAATTCTTACTTCTCAGAAATTGGTAAGATTAACGAACTCAATATATCCAAATCCATGTCCTCCAATTATATCCACCACGTACCCAATTTTATGTTCACTTCCGAAACTAACGCCAGTGAAGTCATGAGAATCATCAGCTCATTAAAAAACAAATTTTCAACAGGCGTAGATGAGTTTATTGTTAAATTTTCGTCCCATGCTATATTAAATCCACTCATAAATATTTTTAATAGTTCTTTATCGGAAGGGGTGTTTCCTAAAATATTTAAGAGAGCTAAAGTGAAACCTTTACACAAGAAAGGAAACCAGCTTCATATTGGAAATTGCCGACCAATATCTGTACTACCCACCTTCTCAAAAATCCTAGACATATTGTTCTATAAGCGACTTCTTGATTTTTTATCAAAAAATAACATTCTCTCTGACGATCAACACGGTTTTCGGAAATCCTTTTCCACTACAAGCGCCATACTTTCCTTCTTAAACGATGTTACCACATCTCTAGACCGTGGAGAAAATCCTCAGGGTGCTTTCCTTGACTTATCCAAAGCATTCGATGTCTTCGATCACGGAATTCTCCGTTCCAAATTGCATTCAGTAAGCATTCGTGGACTTCTACATCAATGGCTAACTTCTTTTTTAAAAGGTAGATATCAACAGGTCGGAATATCCTATATTAAAAATAAAATACTTGAGCGTTGACTTTCAGAAACAAAGCCACTTACTTGCGGAGTACCCCAAGGATCAATTCTCGGTCCTATACTCTTTTTATTGTATATGAACGACGTGTCATCATCCACATCAGATTGCAAAATGATTCTTTTTGCTTATGATACTAATTTACTATGTAAACACGCCAACGCTCAAAAAGTTTTGTCTAACCTTTCGACTTGGTTCCATGCAAATCGTCTCATTGTAAACACTGACAAAACAGTGTCTATATCATTTCACAATAGTAATACAAAATCTTTACCCCAGGTTTCTCTTTCTTTTAACAAAACACAATTAAAAACGGTTAGGAATACAAAATTCTTAGGTCTCCATATTCAAGACAACCTCAAATGGAATTGTCACGTTGACAATCTTAAATCTCAATTAAGCAAATTGTGTCACACATTCCGAATCTTAGTTAACGTAGTTGGTCCACGTATTTTCCTTTGCTTACATTTTGCAAACGTTTACTCCCATTTACGTTACGGCACAATCTTCTGGGGCAATTCTGGTCAGGAAATTCAAACTTTCAGAATTCAGAAGAGGATAGTTCGGATAATTTGTAAATCTCACCCCCGAAACTCTTGTAAACCTTTATTCAAGGAATTAAATATCTGAACTCTTTCCTGCATTTATATTTATGAAACGGTCCTGTTTGCTAAGACCGAAATACTGAAGTGCCGCCCTTGCTTTATACGAAACAGTCTCGTTCACGAACACAATACTCGCAATAGTTATAATATTCATCGGCCTAGAGTGTCAACCACTCTTTGCCAAAAAGGACCGCATCATTCGGGAATNCCAAGAATATAAAAGACATTATGAAATTGAATCTCTTCAAATCCGCGGTTAAAAACTACCTCCTGCACCAGTGCTTCTACACTGTAAAAGAATTTATTGATTTTAATAAAAGTTAAATCCGTCTTGTACTTTATCACGTCATTGCTGTAGCACTTTTTAAATAACTTATAAGAATTTCAAAAACTATTTTCTTGCATTATTGTGTTGTTTATGGCTCATATTAATTTATTTTTATGTGTTTTCAACTTTGGCACGGTTGTGTACATTAATTCTGTAGCCTCTTCCTGGCCCGGGTTTTTCTCCGTTTTTCCTTCGAGTAGAGGCGGATTTCTTATACAGGTTCTCTAGGCTTTGTCTGGGGGCGTGTTTATTGTAACAATAAATCGTGAATTTAGTGTTATTTCAACTCTTATGATTTTTAAACACTATACTCAGAATAATCTATAGTTCGATAATAACGTGTACATGTAAATTTACAAACATATTTGCGTTAAATTATAAGCATATTGACATTATATATGTATTATAACTCGCAGCTAACTTTTTATCTTATCTAGGAACGTTTGCTGAAATTTTTGAATCCGCCTCTGCCTTAAGGCCCTTGATCGGAATTGATGGAATGGTCCCTTGCTTGCTTCCGGAGAGTAAATTAGTTTATTGTCCTCCACGTGTGTCATACGCAGTTTGTAGTGTTTTTTGACAATAAGTTTATTATTATTTCAAGCATTTGGCCAAACCACAAGAAATCAGTGAAGTGTATCAGATAAAACGGTAAATGTTTCATCAGGGCTCTTCAATATCTAATGGAAATTCCTTCATCTCCATATTTTTCCCCGCCTTTCCCACGTCTCGCCGTCGCCTCCGCGATTGATGACAGCGGCGGTGTGGGCGGTGGCGTCGTCGTGCGGTGGGCGGGGCTGCGGGGTCGTGATTGGCGCTCATCGGGTCGATACGCGCGTGCTATGATACCCACACAGCCTGTCCTCCGCGCCTGCTCGCATCCGCATCAAGGATAATGGCTGAAGTTTCAGAACTCTCTCGCGGTTACCCTCCATTCTCAAGCAGGGGAAAGAAAAGGACGATTTTATTTCGTCCTATTCATTTCGTTAATATTCATTGCATAAAAAGTTAATAAGCAATTTAATACTCTTCAATATTTCTTTAACTAAGTGTTTTAAATTAGTTTTTTAGTAATTAGTAAATTATTAAATTAAAAATTAGTAAATTAGTTTTTTTTCCTCCACGTGGTCATACGCAGTTTGTACTGTTTTTTTACAATAAATTTATTTATTTATTTATTTATTAAATGAATCGATAAAATTTATTACAAAGATATACAAGTATTTACGGAAGTATTAGTAATATTACAAGTATTTTAATTACTTATTAGGCATTGACTTAATATAACCTCTCTTCAAAACAATTAACTACGTAAGTTTAAGCTAGGTATAAGAGAAAGTAGGGTTAAGTATCAAGGAAATAACTTGTCATAAATTTTACTTAACTTACTGTTCCATTTGAGCGAAGAATTTTGAATCTAGTTAATCGGGAAAATATTGTATACGCGTCCTATGAGGCGAAAGAAATAGTTTCATATTCTTTATTAATCTTTGGTCGTATCATATTTCTATCCTTCATACATCATTTACCTTTGTTCATTTTTTTACAATAGTCTACAGAAGTAATTTAGTAGATTTGTCTTTACTGTTCATAATTCATTAACGATCACTGCTCAAAAATTCCATCGTCGGTAAAAGCGTAATTAATTGAACATCTTTAATGGGTATCGTAATCCTTTTCCAATATTATTACTCCTTTCAGTGCTAACGAGAATACAGTAAAGACGATTTTGTTAATGCAAATCATGAAAATGTCGGTTTCCTCTTTAAATTGTAGTTTTTTACGTGCCCATGACTTCCATCGCCTCCTATAATGATCGTGGTTGAAAGGTGAATTTTGTAAAAATATTACTATACTATTCATTTATTTTGTGATTGAAGGTATTCGATAAAAGTTACTATATGGATCGAAAGCTCCATATTTACATCTTTTTATTTGTTTCTTTCCTCTGCCACATTGGAATTTTCACCAACCCTTCAGTTCCCCACTATTGGAATTTTCAGGATGTGAAAATTTCCTCGTTTAAGAAGTTAAATGATGTGCTTTTATTCATTTGACATAACCATTTTCTGAAAAAGAAGGAAAGGAAATCCTTTCCCAAAAATTGTTCTCACTATATTGAAGTGTCATCCCTAAAATCATACTTCAAGTTTATTAAAAATATTGTGTTTGTTTCTCAATTCTTGTCAGTAATGCATATAATACATTCGACGAATAGAGAGAGTATACCTTAGACGTATGTTTTCGAGTCAATTATTAATTCTCAAAATTTTGTTAGAATTGAGTTTCTTTTAATAATAACGCACCCGAGGGTTACTCTCACAGAATGTGGCGACATTAAAAAGAATGCTAAAATCATGAAAAGTTACAATCTACTTGTGGATACATTCACTTTTCTCCGGGAATTTTCTCATATCAAACAGATTTTTCTCGGGTCTTTGTCCTTGAAAACACCCTGTTCAGTGGGGACACCTCTGCGCGATGATCTTGAGTTGTAACCTTTGGGCAAGAGGAATAGAGGGAGTATTGATTCATTATCAGAATGAAAATAACAGATACATAGTACGCACTTGTACAGAAAGTGATCCACATAAAGCAGATGAACGAAATTAATCTTATTTTATCCTGTAATGAAAGATAAGAGGCAATGTCTGTGGTTAGGCTAGTAGCAGACGGCTCATATACGTCCGCGTTCTATGGGTGTACAATTTTCCGATTCCGTCGCTGTACTTTCCCTTCAAGTCGTTCATCTCACCGACCCTCCCTCGCTGCCCGCAAGCACCTCGTCCACACTCCAAGCACTCCGACACCAGTATCACCTCATCCATATCCCGTTCGCATCCCGCTCTTCAACACCCTGCCCATCATCTGTCTCTTGTTAGTTCCCCTCCTTGACGTTGGAGCCGCTCCGCCGCGCTCCGCCCCGCCAACCCGTCCACGAGCTCGCTCTCCTTCCTGCCAACCCGCGGCTTCGCTTCGTGTGGTCGATACCCAACGCTCCATGGCGGCCGCACCGCGCCGTCGCCGCCGCCGACGCCGACGCTGCCGGCACCTTCTCCTCCGTCTTGAGACCGCAGAAAACGCTTTCGCATCACAAGGACTCCGCTCCGCAGTTTATATTGACGCATTTATAGAACTACAAACACTCGAAAAAACGTATGACAACACGTTTCTCAGGGTGGATCTTGAAAAGTATTTAAAAATAATATTCAATATTAATCTATGATATTCTGCGAAAGCATTAATACATGGAATTATTATAAAAAATGCTATGGAAATTGAAAATAGATTGAAATTGAGAGAGAGAGAGATGCCAATTGTAATAAATTTAATAACAACAGCTATGCTCCACTCCTCGTCACTGGTATCGATAGTGTCTCGGTTGTTTCGATAACTTAATCGATCTTGGACACGAGTGTCCCGAGGTTGCACTTCCCGGTGAATTTAAGCATCACTTATAATTATCATCAGATGCCGAAATTATAACAGTCGAGTATCGACTTTGAAAAAAACTCGAGAATGTCGATACGATTTCTCTCCTCGCGATCTAAGAGGGCGTTCGTCTCTATCTATAAATATCGATAATTGTCGTAATTACCATGATCATCGTCATAGTAAAAGAACTCCGAGTGTCTCTCTAACTCTGATATGTCTCATGTCCCAGAACATGAGTGTGTGTTTAAATATCTTCATCCTCTCTTCTCCTACTTTGTAAAATCAGTTTGACTCCACCCATCGCATACGTCACGAACATTTTGATCCAATAAAATCTAAAAGTTTATTTCACGTGATCTTTCACGATTAGTTAAGGTCCTTTGACGTTGTTGCCTCAATCATCGTATCTCTGATCGTCTTTTAATCACGTGATGTCTCGTCTCGTGATGTAGTATTTTGCGTGAAGGTTATTGTAACATCTGGATCAGAGCAGTTTATAAATTTTTGAAATATTAACATTTTCAAGCATTTTGCTAGCCGGAAATTCCTAAGGAGATTAAGGGTCGGGCCAGTCGCCCCCAAATAAGGAAAAATAACGCTACTAAGACTTCCCGTTTATTGTGTAGAGGCTGAGCAGTTCCCATCTACTTCTGAAAACTGAGATGAACGCCCTCAGAAGAAAAGTGAGTGTGGAAGGAATATTCCAGTGGTCGCCAAAAATAATGGTCAGCCAAAAGGGACGCAGTATTCTCAGAAGCTGAGGGGTGACCAAGCTGATGTAGAGTGCTCAGTACAGTAGCGAGGGTGTAGTCACGTGACCTCCGCTTATGTATATATATTGCATTCCTAATGGATTGCAGATCCTAAGTGACTTTTCAGATCTTACTGCGGAAGTGTATGGAAGTACGCAGGTTATTTGAAATGTAACTTGGTTAGTTTTGGTCGTCAGACCACTGAGAATTGCTGCGGTAATTCTATTACATTGCTATTAGGCGCGAATGACGTAACTTTGAACAGTTAGTTATTCCGGGATAGCAACTTGGAAACTTTTGAGAATCCGATAATCTGGGTAGATTTCCGAGTTAATTCATAGCACCAGTATCTATATCTGTGTGTAATTGTTGCTTTCAGATAGCAATAACTCTGTAATAACAAATTTAAACTTGTATTTATGATTTGAGAGTTTGTCTACATTTATAAATATTCAGATCTCTATTTAATTTGAATTAAATATTTTATTCTTATTACACGTGTGTTTGATTGCTTGGGGAAACCAAGCTGGTGGCAGCGAACTCTACCATAAAGGATGTGGTTTATGGTTGAATCCCGCTTCTACCCAAAAAAATACGCACATCGCATCTGGGTTTAAGGTGTGTTGTAACAGTTATCTGCTTGCCCTCAAAAATTGAGGTCGCCAGAAAAGGCCCTTCTACAGAAAAGGCCAGAAGGCCTTCCTCCTCGTCGTCATCGCTACTAACTATCCAAAATTGTACGTAAACCAGAAGTCGTAGACAGCTCTTACGCAGTTCCCAGACACACGCTTGACGAAGGGTCACCCCATCCCATTCTTTGGTCATACATGAAAGGACCCAGGCCTCGCTTTCTCTTTTAAACTCGTTGAAAGATGTATCGCTGTACAATAGCTCTTTTTTTGACGCGTAATATTATCGCGGCTCCGTGGTCCCGCGAGTATTTATTCCTTTCAATTTATCATTAAACTTCGAAAAAATAGCTAAAACGAAAAGCAATAACTGAGTTATAAAGTGAATGAAACCAAAAAATAAAATAATAAATATGGAAGTGAGTGAGAATGTGCAGAGAGCACGTATTTGAAACCGAAAATAATATGAGACGCGGAAAGGGGAGAATAAATTAAAGATTACTGAATAATATTAAAAAGATACATAATGAAAGAACATTACATACTAAATGAGTTTGTGAATGAACTTAAAAAGAGGTGTTCTAAGAAAAAATAAAATGCGAAAGGGAAAAGAGAAAGAAAGGAAGCGAGAGAGAGAGTGCAAGAGCGTTTTGAGGAAGCGCGAGCGGCATAAGATGAACATCCATCCGCCGGTACTGCAACTAATGGAGGGTTAGCTGCGCCTTTGAATATGCTGATTTTCTGGCAGAAGACGGAGGTGGTGGCTGGCAACACAGCGGAGAATCCAGACGTTCAGTTGGGGACGGGTCGTGGAAAACCAAGTGTATTTTGCAGAATGTATCCTTCTCAAACTAACAGCTGTGACAATTAATTTTTAACACTGTATATGAAAAGCAAATACTTCTCATTGTAATCGTTCGTAAAAGAATTTTTATTTATCAATTTTTATTTTTGTCTTATCGCGAGTATTAGGTCATGACGTATGCTTATCCAATTAGTTTCGCATCATCCATAAGGTCAACCATAGTTTGTAACTGCTTCATTGACATTAAATTTATTATTATTATTATTATTATTATTATTAACCATGATTTTGGATGAGGACTTGGGAAGGAGTGATTTTGGGTTATTAAGTAACTTACGATACGGAACAGACTGGTCTAGGGAAGACAAGGGAAATCCAACTGAAAACCTCACACAGTTCGACCGACTGGGATTCTAACCTATTCTCTCCCGCTCAGCGGTAGTGGGAGCAAAGATCACTTCAAGTAGACATTTGCATTTTTTTAAAGATATAATTTTATTTTTATTACAAAGAAAATGTTTCTAGAGTGGTCTTAAGTTCCCCTTCCATTCAGATCTAATTTACAACCTTCCTTGAATCAGCCGAGGAAGGTCTTTTTTTAACTGGTCGACTTTTAGCGACACCTCTCGACACCTCTCAAAACGGATAAAATAGGGTACTTGATATTGTAAGATCAAAATAATTTTACTTGCTGGTATTTAAATACATATGTAACGCATACAAATTTTACAAATTCATAATCATGCAAATGTAACACAAAACTTGATTGTATACACTATTTTGACTTACACCTCCAGCAGCAATAATAAAAAATTCTTGAATGAACCCTTGAGCAAGCATCATAAATGTGTCCGTGAGAGAAACAAGTCAATAAAAGCAACGCCAATTAACCTAGCTCATCACTTCATCGTTATCTAGGGGTATTTAACCCCCTTATGTGCTGACCTAGTACTTACGAGTATACTGCGTTATGTCACTGTTTATCTGAAGGGTCCAGAAAACTATGGATTAAACCCATCTTCTTCGATTAAATATTTTTACATGACCTTCCCTTACCCTTCCATTCATGAGGTTTCTAGGGCTTGCCCCCGCAACCACAATAATGGTCTAACTCTTTACATAACATCCAAAGTGTTCCTTATTCATCTCAACTTCTCAGGTAGAAGAAACCCACTCGCCGGGAGTTTTCGCATCATAATAAGTACTATTTCATTAAAACGCTTGTAAAATCTAAACTATTCGTCCAATCTTTACACTTTAAAGACGTATGTTATCTTTGTTTAGAGCGCAAAACAAATAAATCATTAAATAGGTGATTAATTTTGTTCTTATTTTTCTCTCTAAAATTGAATTATTTTGACACTCTCTTTAATGTCTTAATAACGTGTGTTTTAATTTAGGTTAACGTTAGTAGATATATGTAACCGCGGACGTTTTTGTAGAACTCTTTGAGATGAACAATACTGCCACGCACATTTGAACCTATTTTTAACCGTTTAGGCAGCATAAGCTAATATGACGGATTTTTTTCCCGATATAATTGACATTTGTTATCAAAATCATCTTTCTTTTCACTCATTTTTAAAATAAAAGTTATTTTATGTTCATTCTAAACATCTAAACTATCTCCTTGCCTAATTTATTCACGAACGGTTTTAGTCGTGATTAGGTTTCAAACAGACAAACTTTCGCATTTATATATTTGTATGGACTGAAAGAGCATTATACAAATATTTTCTATTTCTAGTGTATAGAGATCTAATGACCTTGATTTTTGCGAGCCCTAAATCCCCAATTAAAACAATAAAAATAAATAATATTTGTAGTGTACTTCAAATTAGAACAATAATGAAGAAATACGGTGCTGTGTAGCTTGGACCAATCATATAAAATTCTAATAAAAACAAAATGATCAAATAAATAATGAATAAGCACTCCTTTCTTTCATAAACCGTATTACGTGTTATTGGCAGGTGTAGTGAATAAAGGAATTTAAATCCTTTATATTCTTAATATAGGACCGCTTTCTCAATGTAGGACTTCACTCTTTATTCAAATTTTCTTACCACATTTGAAAATATTGATGTTTTAGCTAATTCAAGTGCGTTTGTTGGGAACTGATGTTGTAGTTATATTTCTTCGACGTTGTTTGACTCGTTCAGCAAAAAAAAATTACATCATAATAAACGCCATTAGGAAAACCTAGGACGTGTACAATTTATATTTTCCTCTTATTTCCAGTACGTAAAAAAACTATCGTATTTCGGCTAATCACGTTCATGTAAAACGAATCTCGATGCGCTTCTTACAGCCATATTCATTTAGTTAGGTTTACTTAGATGAAATGAATATTCCTTCCTTCCCGCGGACTACTGAGATTCTCGTTTAACGCGTATACCCAAATCTTACAATTACATTCCAAGGTGGAATGTACCTAGAAAGAAGTAAATGCGTTCAATTTCAATCAACCTCGAGAAAGTTAACAGTCAGAATTTCTAGGATTTATACAAGTAATATTACATAATATATTAGGATTTATACAAGTCGATATTAGATAATATCAGGGGAATTCCCGTTATGAAGATCTCGAATAGAAATTAAACTTGATGTTATTACCAATTACAAGTAATAATCATTTTTGTAAACGAACAGAAATCAGTACTCGTGAAAATGTAAAAAAGATAAAATAAATGAATTCAGAAAAAAGCTCTTTTTAAAAAGTGCTCTATAAAATGCAAAAAAAAAATTCAGTAAAATTGAAAATAAAAAATGTATATCAGGTATGTTGACAAAAAAATAAAGTCAGATAACTGTAAAGTATTGAAGCTTTTTTCAGAATTTTTCAGAGTAGAAGTATTAGTAATTATGTCACTTAACAAGTCAAACTTTTAAAATTTTCCTATTTTCATTTTTTGATCAATTTTTCTGACGAACATTTTTGATTTTCAGTTTTACAGAAATAGTTTTTACTTTTTGGTACAGCACATTTCTAAATAAAAGCTTGTATTAAAAAAATTTCGTTTATTTTATTTTGTACTTTATAGTATTATTTGTTTGTTTATTTGTCACATGAGTTCTGCAAACTCAACTGTCCTACCATTTGCGATTATTTTACAGGGCATTCCCTTCCCACCTCGTCCCTAGTGGTACCAGGGTTGTCTTATCCATGCAGTGCTTGTTGTCAGATAGTGTACCAAGTTTGGTTAAAATTTCTCGAGACATTCTTAAATTATGGTGGGATACAATCATAACATACATAGACCCATATCCCCCCATTAGGGGTAAATTTTCGTACATAGTACCAAAATCATCTATTGTCATTCATACCACAAATATCTGAAAAATTTGAGCTCGATTGGCAACTTGGAAGTGGCCGAAAAATCAATTACCAATTTTGAAATGTAAATATATACACACACCCATTCCATTTCACGCCTCTCGGGGTAGATTTTTTAAACTGGTACGAGAATCATCTATTGTCATGCAATCTGTAAAATTTCAGCTGGATTGGAGACTTGGGTAATTAAGTTTTCGGTCACTTCCATGTTGAAACTGATGAACTATAAAAATAGGAAATGGATGTCTGAACAGTATTCGGTGGGTTCGTANTTTTAATTGGGGGTGGGGGTGGGGGCGAAAAAAATATGTTTTAAAATTTTCACTAATGCCTTTGTTTAGATTTCTATAACAATGCGTCAGGGAAAACAGATTGGTTTTTCATTACGACAAATGGTTATAAATACTTGAGTTTATTTGTTTGGGCAAGTAAAGACTTGAAATGGAGTCTTAGAAAAATGAAAATGCGATTTGTAGAACTGGGAAACAATTTTGAACAGTAAGTGGTGGATATCTCGCTGAATTTTCTTGGTAAGTTGACTACTAAGACACAATTTTCAAACAATGTTAATGGATAAATATACAAAGGATTGCATTCATCTTCCAGTATATTAAGATACGTTACCCATGTCTAGTTCACACGTTAGCATGTTCGGTATGCAAATCTATACCCTTTGACGGATACTTACTTAATTAGACGATATTGTCTGGACGAACAAGAACGCTATTTAAAATTTTGACCCTTCACTCGTGAATGGACATTTGTCATTACAATAAAAGCACTTAATGGGTAATAGCGGTTTATTGAGCATGAATGTCGCCATGGGAGGCGAAGGGGGCGTGTTTCTTAATGAATGGACATAACAAATAATTTCTCTACTTAATTATATTTATCAGACTTAGTGAAAATTGTGAAACGACTGGAAAGAGACCGTTCCTATCTCCAAAGTGACGATGAGTCAGTTCAGTCATAATTAATCAATAGTTGTTAATACAATATACACTGCTAAATAATATATAATATTCATAACTCTTTTTTTTTAATTGATAAAATAAATTACATTGGAGAAACAAAGTACAAAAAATGAATATATTTCATTGCGAAACATAATTTTATTAAACATATTGAGCGTATCATTTTCTAAAAATATTAAGATAGCCATACGACCAAGTTGACATCGTCCTGTCTGACATATCTGATCAACACATTTTGTTTTCTCGTCTTATTTGTCTTAAGACTTAAACTAACTTAGATAGTTATTATATTTGCTAAACACTTTTGCAATACAAGTATTAGTATGATAAATTAAAAGTCGTTTCTATGTTGCTCATTTTCTATGTTTCTATGTTGCTAAATGAGCAACATAGAAACGACTTTTAATTTATCATGCTTTGATAATGTTGCTAAAGCACCACAATTACCAAGTACAAGTATTAGTTGATACTATACATAAAAGAAAATGAAGTTCCTATTTTTGTTTTACTTGAAAACTCCATAATAGTAATGATATACTTCCTAATATCGCATGTTCTCTCAGTAACATTTTAATAATTATATTTTTGTCATAATTTTGTTCGTTTGCACAACAATTTAAATGACAAAATGTTTAAAAAAATCATTGATCGTATTGGTAGAAAAACTGTAAAAAATATCCTCTGAGGTACCAACTTTCGGACGAGGGACTCCAAAAATTATCTTCTGTTGGAATTTCCCTGAGTTCATTTAATATTTGAAAAACTAAACTCAAATTTGTTCTGTATGGTACAAGGAGAGAAAAATTACTATTACTAATACTAAATAGGGTTTTCAAAGTGACACCATCAGCGTTTGATAAATTATTTGTAACAAACCTAGGGGAGGCTGTCTATTGCAATAATTAATCTCGAATTCAGAGTTATTTTAATCGTTACGTTTTATAAATTATTTACGATTAATAAAATCTGTTTTTCGTTTTATTAAATACAAATTTGTTGGTATTCTGTTGATATTATAATACTTAGCTACCTTTGTATTCTTATCTTTTCATTAGACCTCTGTCTTCGGATCCTTGATGGGATGGATGGTCCCTTTCTTGCTTCCGGAAAGTAAATTAGTTTATTGTCCTCCATGTGGTCATACGCAGTTTGCTTTCTTGACAATAAATGTATTACTGTAACGACGATACTTCTTTCATCTGAGTAATACCTACGAAAAGAAACGAGACGTTGAGTCGGCCACCGGAAGCTCAGTGACCGTCGCTTCCGGTTGGCGGCGCGCGCGCCGTGGGCTGGTCGGTCTCCGTGCCTTCAACGCACCTGCCGTGAAAAGTGTTTTCTCAGCGAAGAAGCCGCTTCAACGTGACAGAAGAGCGGCATCTGGTCAGAGCTCAAGGGAAATACAGCTAAAGAAAATATAAGAGATATTTGTGGTCATGAAGTGGGGGATAGTAGTTTTCACTTTTTTCTCTCTCTCTTTTTTTTTCTTGGGGCTTTAGGGTTCGTCTTCTTTCATCCCATTCAAGCAACAAAAACAATGTACATTTCCGCTGTGTTTATAATCATGTTATATAACATTACCTACAAATTATTGTAAGAGTATGGTAATGTATATGATGTTTGTAAATATATTAATTTGAACTTGAAAAAGGAAGTCTATTGAAACGAGATAAATCGCGAATATTGAGATCGATATATTTTTGTAATATAAGAGGATTTGTTAAACGTGCTCAACTTCATTTTATACCCGACTGTACATATAATGTATACGGTATCACATGATTCAAAACGACATGCGAAATGGAAAAGTTGGGTTCCAAAAACTACATTGTTTTGTATGTTATTTAGCATTATTTGTATTATTCCCTCTTTGTGTGAAGTTTCGTTCTTATTTATCATAGCGCACGAATAGAAAGTATGTTACGTTGTAAAATTACCTTACGTTCAAAATTATTCACTTATTTCTTCATACAGCTCATATTTATAGCATAGTCAAAATTTAAAATGCTGAAATATACCCAAAAAAATTGAAAAATCACTGCAACATTGTGCCCTGTTACAAGTAAAATACATAGGTTACAATTACGAGCTAAACAGTTATGTTAAGTTAGAAATTGTAACCAATGTAAGTTATTTGCCTGTTTTAGTTCCTTTTCACAATAATTCAGTTTGCTGCAAAAATGATTTGTATTAAGATAGAAATTTTATCTAACTGTCCATGTAATATACGAAAATGAATTTGAGATATTTCTTTAAAAAGGATTTCACGGAGGTTTGGCGTGGAGTACAGTTGTTGCGCTCTGTAGTATGATCATCACACTCAAAGCTGATTTCGAAGTGAATGTTTATCGATTATTTCTTAAATTAACAACCGTACTTGAATGAACAACCATTGATGCCATCAAGAACTGAAATAGGATTGTTCAAAGTGCTTTCAAATTTTAAACTACATAGGTTTACTTTCATGTCTATGATAAATAATTTTTATTCTGAATTAATCACATTTGAAAGAATATCCTCTGTGTCCTTAGCTAGTTGTCACCAGTCTCGAGATTTTATGGAGCTATGGTATAAGTTAAAAAAGCATCTATAAATATTTCTTTTTTCTAAGGGATTGAATTAAAATTGTTCAAAAACAATTTTAACGGGTTCATTGCGAATTTTTCGACGTTTAAAATTCGAGATAAATTATTTATTTTTTCTCCTCTGGCGACGATTCGGGTGGAATATGCATATCCAGACCAATACGCAAGACGACGTAGAACTCTCTGCTCCAAATTATCTCCAGGGTTATGCTCCTATTGACAGAGAGACCAGATCGTCACCGCGGGTGGAACCAGAGTTATGGAATTCTGTCTTCCCGTTGGGGGTTCTCCGAAATGTAATAACAATTGACATCCGAGCTATGGCAGGTGGAAGTGGCGTGGAGGGGATCCACCGAGAATTTCGGACCCCCCACGGTCCTGATTGGCAGGTCGTTATTAGGGTATGCGGGGATGGCCTTGTTAACCTTTGTTGCTGGCCGTTGTTCATACTACCCGACTCCTCAGATTAAACAATTAAATGAGGCGTTTTGTGTTCCCATTGAAAGGTTCCGTGAAGGAAATTGTGTGGTTGTAACATAAACCACGGTAATATCTCTTTTGTATAGGAATGAGTAACAGTTCTCTTCAAATAGGTTACGTCACAACTTTGAAAAGGAAATAATTGTTAAGCATTGTTTCGACAGAACATAGAATGTAACCGTAAAAATTCTTAATTTCATTTCGTCGTTCACAGAAGAACTTCCTCAAGAGAGCGTGATCAAAGGACACAAATTATAAAACTGAATTAGGTTTATACATCAACAAAGATACATCAACAAATACTCGGGTACAACTAAAAGGGACAAAATGTAACAGAGCTTTATGGTCCGAATTTGAGGCACCGGGAAGGGCTCATTTGTAAATTAAAAGGGTCCTCGCATCACACAAAGCTCCAATTTGTACGTATGTTAATCGTATTTTCAACAGTTTCCTCTATAAAAGCGGTTCTGTGGCTTCTATAAAAGCGGTTGTGTGTTTTCACCGCTGCTCTCTCATACACACGTTTCAGAGCCTTGACCCCTAAAGCACACAAATACAGCGTCTGAACATCTAAGTATAGTTATTATATTCCATTTTTACAGTCGGTGCTTTTGTTTTCCGCTCGAAGAACCACGGATTTTTCCTTTCACACATCCTAAGTTGGCCGTGTATATAAATTTATAACTGATTTCCTCAATTCTTCGAGGAAAGTAGCCAAGAAAAATTACCATACAGAGCGGCTTTGCATTCTTGCCCGCAGGAACAGATTCCTATCGCCTATATCAGTGTCAGAGTACCTTATGATCCTATCAACAATACGCCCGTTTACAGTTCTCGTGGCCCATTGTTACGAAGCGATACGCATGCCAGTTTTCTCCTGTAGGAAGACGCCGCTGCATAGCAAATGAATGGGATATGACGTCACTCATACGTGCGAGGGGAACGATTTTCAAATGTTTCGGAAGACACTTGATGGGTTGCGGGGTGGGGGGTGGGGAGCAACGGGAGTAAGACTTTGTGAATGGGAACGAGTGAATGAAGGCAAAGGTCGTTCTTCGAAGAAAAACGAAACGGCAGATCTGGTGGAGGCGATTGGACACATTGTGGGACGCCGACCGGAATCCCTTTCCGACCTCCGCTAACCATTCTCATCCTCACTTCGACGCTATCCACGCACGCTGAGTCCGACAGACCGAAGATCTTCTACATAGATATAGCTATAAATCCTGGATAAGTCTGTGAGGGATTGTTCTAGGTTCGAATCGATCATCCAGTCGCTGACATTACGTTAAATCACGAAGTCGTGATCGAATTCGATGCAACTCTGGAAGAGATAGTGAACTGACAACACAGGATTGATAATATGGAAAGGTTTATTTGGTGATCACTAAAATAGATATGTTACCCTTACATGTTTCGGGTTTGCTAAAATATATTTATATTTCACCCATCATCGAACTCAAAAGATGGAAAATGAAGCACATGCATTTCCCTGCATCAATCGATCGAAGAAAAAAAAAGAAATTTAGTTGATATTGCCTGACTACATGGAAGAAATATCACCGCGCTATGTTTTCAGGGTAGATCAAATGTTACTCATGTACTGAGATTACCTGGAGTGATTCCATTTCGTGACACGGAAATGTGATTATCCGCAGTACATTAATGTCGATTATGACCGTCATTGGAGTTTTCCTCGTTCATTTGTCACAATACCAACACGAAGTTCATGTTTCATTATATAATGAGCGGCTGTTCGCATATCTTCATAACTTCATCGGTGATTTAATATAATTGTCAAAATCAAAGTTATCTAATACCAACGACCCCATTGCACCCAAAATGGTGAGTGTAATAATGAAACATAGACTCTTGGGAATCGAAATTTACTCTTATGCGAAATTTACTTCTGGGGGATTTTTTAAAAGAATAATCGAAGTGATTTTTTGTAACCTACACAACGTAGGTACCGTTTTGACCTCTATATTTTTATTTCTATATCAACATTGTTCCATTATCCAAGCACAAGGGTAAAGAAGTTTGTTAAATTTATTTGGTCAAACTATCGACCGAAATTTCACCTAAAATATATAATTTGCATTTCATATTGTACCTATTAAGTAATTCTGAACTCTATTTCGTACAACGAAAACAAATTTCACAAGGTTCTATCAAAGATTAGTCTTCTTGGTTAATATAGTGGCCAAGATTATAATCCGAAATCAAATTTTTATAGCAAATTATTATAATTTTAAAATTAAAGAGAGAACTATTGAAACACAAAAACATCCATCTTCGAGAAACAAAACAACGTATCTCGTCGGAAGAAAACACAGAAAACAAAGACATATAAAAACAGGATCAGGAGACGCCATAAATCACACCATGAGACACGATAAGAAAAAAACAAAGATAGACGAGTCGCCCGGATAGCCCAACGTGCAGAAGTTCCAAGCGCCCTCTGCGACCCGGAGGCAATCAAGCCAGACGCAACGACGCAGAGAGCATCCCTATGCCGTAGGCGTCATCTACCAGTCTATCACGCACCATCGGTCCGCGAGATGCGTCGAATTAATTACCCAATTACCCGAGGGCAACTCATTAGTTCTTTACTTCTGCGCCTGACGGTCGTGTCTTAATTTCTTCCTTCACTCACCCTCCCCCGCTACCGTCAAACAAAGAGAAGTAGAGACTATGGAGACGCGTTGAAATGAAATGACCACTGTAGATGCAACGTAAGGGTTGTTCACGAATCTATACTTTCTATGATAAAGGATTCCCTAGAGAAAGAAAACAGTAGTTTCTTTTTTAATTTATTCATCTTTGTTAAGTTATTTTCAATAATTATGTGAAGTTAAGAGGAAATTTTAATGTTTATATTTCCGGAAATATAAATGAAGACCACTACCAAAGATACGTAAGATGATAACGTAGATCAATGAAATGAATGAAAAGCCAAAGATGAATAAAATTGAAGATTCACGTAACTTGAAAATGAGATTTTCTATATTGCGGGAGTATCACGAATTTATTTCACCCGCATAAAAATAAATGAGTAAGCTATAATAAAGCATTTTCTTCACATTAAGACATTGTTTTTCTTTGAAAAGAATCCAACCCCACAGCAATTTTACGTATTTAAAAAAATATATAGAATCTATAAATTTTTCAATTCTCAACGACAACCAAGATAAACGTTAAAATATTCAGAATTGTTCGGTGCTTCGGAATATCTGATCTCATTTTCGATATTACCTATATCCTCCAGAATGAATGGAAATGCAGGGAACAAATAACTGTCTCCTATCAATTGCTGAACATTAGAATTTGATTTTATACATAATATTCTGTAAGAGTATGTATATCATGGTGTATACCGAAACTGTGCAGGGATATATGATCTCAAAATTTGTTATCTCATATATTTACGAATTGTTGAACCAGCTGGTAGAACATTATGTATGAAGTTAATGTTCATCTCGTAACGAGTATTTTTATTACGAATTTCTTAGATGCACCTGATCAATAATTATTATAATTTTTTTTCCGCTCTCACTTCTGCGAGAAGATTCGGTTAACTGATCACCGCAAACATATTCGTCTTGGTGGAAATTAAACTCGAACAGCTGTTAGATGGGACGTGATAAATTAACTGAGAAATATGGACGTTTTAGATTGCACAAAAGAAACAGATTATTAATTTTTTATTCACACGAATCCCTTCTTCCGTCCCTTCTGGTTCATTGGGTGCAAAAAAGAGGAGAATTAAAAGAAAGGTTATAAAATTATCGCAAAAATCAGTGACGGAAAAAATTAATGATTGTAATCTGATTAAATCCACGTCGAAAGTCTTGCAATAAAATATTATTGCGACTTGAACACCAGCGTGAAGGAACACTGAGCTATTACTCCACAAACAAAATAACTAATGATAATTCATGCAAAATATTAATTAATGAGGACACAATACATATATCTCGAAATATACGAATATTCAGAATAATTATAACTAAAAAAACAAATTTTGTTTTTGTTTTCAGTCCTAAATTTTAAATGATATATTTTATTCGCATACTATTCCAGGATAGGTATTTTGGGTCAGGTATCCGGTACATAATTTACAAATATTCGTGAATTATCCTATAACTTTATAGGGCATATAATATCGGTCTCACAAAGTGCTCCATGCCTTGTACTTTTCAGAAAGCAAAGAGACAGTGTTCGGATATTGATGATCCATCGCTTCGATTTCCTGCTCCTGATATTCCTTCCTGGAGCTTCAAGATACGACGTCATGAATCGGATGAGAGCAGCGAGCACGAGATCACGGACATCCGCCATTTCGACTTGCTGCGTCGCATTAATCAGTTGTGATGCTATACGTTGGACATTTAATGCACATTTCCGATTTTTAGGGATCCATCAAATACTCTTCGAACACCGTGCTAAATGGACATACAGCTGAATCTCTGTTGAACAAAAATTCTCGCCTTCGCTTCTGCCTATTCACATCATGCGATCGATCCGGAAAATACGGAAATGTTAATTCAATAATTTCATCTATACTTTAAATTTCTTTAATGATATAAATAAAAATTCAGGAGCAACCTTGAAAAATTTAGTACGTCATTACGGGTTAATTTCAGATAACACTCAAATTGTTAAGTGTTCTCAAGCTTTTTGTTGCTACCAGAGTTAATAGTGCGCAAATCATGTTGAAGCTTTTAAAATCGTAGGATAACAATACTGTAAAGTAACTTTCTATAACCCCTCCCCCCCACACACACACACGCACACACAAAGAAAATGCACGAGTCTAATTTTTTTTACCTCCTGGACTCTTGCAACTCTTTGTTATAACAACAACCTCTATAATTTCTGAACTATAAGTCATATAAAACAAATACACATGATTGGTATAGATTTTTTTAAATTTTGGTGTAATAGTGTTTTAAGTTTAAATCCAAGATAATGAATTATATAAAATGGTTACTTTTCAAAATTTGCAATCTTCCGCAAAATCTTTGGTGGTATTAAGTCAAACTTGGTGACTTGAATAGTATTCAACAATTTCCTTAATTATTGTGAATAACCAATTCTATGCAAATGTAGTTTTAAATTATTTGTGTACTGTAATGGGATGTGGTGAAGTTCTTGGCATGGGGCCTGAACCACTTAGTAACATTATTTTATTAGGTGAAGGAATTGGGTAGGAGAAAGGTTGAGCTGCCCCGCAACGTAGATTAGGAGGAAAACCTCAGGTGAAAACCTCACCCAGTTCGGTTGAGCGATGCCTCCATCACTTCGCCAGTCGGTTCATAACTTTCACAGAACTAGAATTGTAAGAATAAATCTTACAACTTAAACCGTTAACCATATTGTAAAAACCAGAAATGCACTACGTGACAAATGACGAAAACAGCGAGAATGAGTACTCCACCATTCATGGAACTTCCTCTCCACTCAATTGTCAAGGAAGATCAGCATTAGGGAGCACCACCACCCACAACCGTTACAAATACGAACGGACTCCGACCACTCGCTCTGAATCACTAATCCTCTCATGAAAGACCCTTAAGACTTGTGTTGGGCTTCTCACCACGCACCAGGCGCTCTCTCTCTCTCCAACGGCGACTCTGCTGTCTTCCAGTTTATTGAGAACCCTCGTCGAAAAGGTGACACAGATTTCCTTTGAAACACTTGAAAGCTATACACACTCCAGCGAGAAAACTCCCGGCTCTGTTCAGAAACTCACGACATATCTGAGTAATCTTTAAAAAAAATACACATTTCTTCCGACTTAAAAGTTTTACTTAAACGATACTTTCCTCCGGTCGCCTCGTTTTTTGCTTCATTTTGAGTAATGAGGACGTAATATGGTTGAACGGATAAAAAATCGAGACCCCCAAAAGAGACACAATAATATATTATTAAACGAGCTTAATTATCATATACTATTAATAATATATAAATAATAGTATGTTCCACGAGTATGATTCAAAAGCATTCGTAACAGAGTTATATTTCAACCCAGTGATGAATAATACAGGTCAGAAGCAGTTAGACAGGCAGAGGTATCCAACCCGATGTACTTTGTATTGAATTACTTCTTTTGAATGAGATTTTGTAAGAAAAATTTGAATTTAACGCTTACGAGTTTTTATCCAAAAAATACTAATACTAATCCACATGACTATATTAAATAATACGTCGGCTCAAGTATCTGCGCAAAATTGGAACCTACTTTTGCCGTTAGCTCTCATAAGTTTTATTGTGGGTATTGACTAACTAATTTTATTCCTTTCTGGTTAGGCCTACTCCTAGCAAATTTTGTCTACTATTGTTCTAACCTTTGGGAAATAAATTTATTTGCGCTAACTCAAACAGACGCCTACAGGCAACCCGCTACACTATCAATGCTTTTCATGTTCCTACATCCAATAAATGTGCGAATCAGTTGCCTGTAATTGGGTGTGCGATATCTTGTAAATATAACACATGGATGCACAATATGATGACGCCGCATTACATAAAGAATTACACGTCATTTTAATTTTGAGGAAACACAGTTAACCACAAATTACTACCAATATTCGCGTATGAATTGTCACATATTGTGTTCTCTCCCAGCACATTTAGATACTCGCGAAACATAAGACAAGCATTGACGAAACATTGTGTTATTAAGATTAAAAACATTACAAAACAAATTAAGATTAAAAATGTCATATTTTTGAACGGAAAGAATTTCAACCAAACACGTTTAAGCAGTTTCAAATTTAAAATGTCTGCCTTTTTTTTTTTTTAAGAAAAAGAAACGAAAGTAGTATCTATGCACAGGAAATATTCATTTTCACGTGCTATCTATATGGCATTTTTATTTTAGTCCACATCGTTGTCGGTTCTCAGTTTGCTTTTGAGACATCGAATGGGCTAAATATCAAACGTTAAAATTGTTTCTATGAGGTGTTATCATGATGTACTTTAATAACAATTGCTTCTTTTGTGAATAGTACTCAGTTTATATCTAATATATGTATTACGAAACAAGGGAACTATAATGAGCAAATAATATTTAACAATCAGCTTTAATAAAACAAAAAATTTGAAAACAAAACTGCTTGAAGATGATGATGTGATATTGTACGTGAGTATTTGGTTACCAGAACCCAATTTATCAAAGATGTAACGCCACAATGGTTCAGTCTACGTCTGCAAAATTGAATGCTGCACGTGGTAATTGATGACAATAAATACCATAAATATGAGCAACGTTTTCAATAACGATTAAAGATGGTTATTAACCAAAAAATTGAAAACATAATGGAGTGAACTCAGCTAGTATCTTATAAATTTATAAGATAAAATATATTTGAGGATAAACTACCCTGAATAAAAATCACAAATTCGGTAGTTGATTATGGAGAATCAGTTCCTGCGTACTCTCATTCCTCTACAAAATGTCTCAACCCAAACCATGGGACTACTCAACCGCAGCCATCGATTGCAAGAACCGATAGGATATTCTTGAGGGGCGGAGCATAGGATGCTTGTGCGGAACACATCCTGGAGGAGAGAGAAAGAGGGAACATTGGCGGGCGGACGGTTTGCATAAGCCCAGGTTCGCAGCCGGCTGCCCGGATACGAGAATTCTGACGAACCGCACAATGCTAATCCGCTGAGAAGCTGTGGAAGCCAAACACCTCGGTCTCCCCTGCACCCAGCGCCGCTGCACGAACGACATAGGGGATGGCGTCATCCACCATCTCTCTGTCTCTCTCTCATCTATTATGCAGACATTTCCAGAAATGTTTCGTTTCAACAATTCTACTTCGAAGAATATTCATTTAACATAATATACTGTCATTATTTTTGTATCTGAATGCATGTGGATTTTGGAATTTAATTGGATGGCGTTTAAAAAAACCTATATTTAATTTAATGAAAATATATTGGTATATCCGATTTTAAAAGTCTCGAATCATTAATAAATGTGATGTGTTGCTTGAGAACTGTATCAAAAGAAATCTATTTACGAGATCTTATTATTTTTAGTATTTTGTCAAATGGGTCAAAAATTGTAAAGTGCACTTATATTCGTTTCAATCATAAATGTCTTCAAAACATTAGATATAATTGAAGATAATGTGCTTTCTATTACACAAAATATTGAAGTTAAGAAAATATGAATTGGTGTTAAATATTATCAATGTTACGCACAAACATACACTTCTGTTACTTTTCATTGGTTAAAAATAATTAGGTAGCTTTCGTCTATTCACGTAACCACTAAACAGTCATGTCTTATGACAATAAGAACACATTATAAAGATAATGACGTATAATATAATAACATAATGCAACTTGGTGAAAATATGTGAAACGGAAGGAAAGAGACCAATACACACTCCAAGATGGGTGAATTGAGTTAGTACCTTTAAATCACGGAAAAGTAGCATGTATCTCACCATCATGTTATTGTAAAATCATATTAAGGAACACAATGTAATGTTAAACCAAGATACCATGAGATCACATGGCCAACTCAAATTATTTCTGCCGAAAAGAAATAGAATTAGAGGGCCCGCAGAAACATCAAAGTCATCTCTCACATTCGACTCATATGAAACACAGACATTGAACCTTCAAAATAATTTTCTCGTTTTACCACTGCGATCCATTTAGAGCGATACTTGAATCAGTGTCTTTTCAAATTCACTCAAGCTCAGTAACACAATCGGATACAATACCTTTTGATCTATGCAATGTATCCAACGCTTGAAAGACTGCATTAAACGATCAGCGTCGGAAATTTTTGAAGATCCCTATTGAAAGTTGTGTGACCGCGCCTGAGGGTACCTCCTGCTGTGTCAGCGAGTGCGGACTTCGTGAGGATAAAGGAAGGGGGAAAGGCTCGGGACATGTGGAAACGCTGCTCGAGGGCACATGACGCACAGACGTTGAGGATCCGTTACATCGGTATCGTGTATGAGTGCACTGAGAGAAATCAAATTAACAAATCTCACCATATTGGGGGTGAAGGTACAATTTTTAACTGGTGTGATACATGTATATCATTACTTCTAGAATTATTTTAGAAGAATGTTATAGATAAATGACATGAATATTGCTTAGTATTTTCTGGGGAAAATATACCTCGCTAAAATGATGGTGAACCATTAACTTATAAGTATGATGATTGGTGAATGCGAATTACTACGTTAACTTATATCACTGTTGAGTTTTCATAACAGTTCACTTTCTCCATATATGAAGTATTAAATTTGTTGCAGGTTTAAGTTCCTCACTGAAAAAGTTTATTTTCTACTTAGGTTTTTAGGTTAAATTACATCGTGTTCATGTAAAATTACGCAGGTAGAAAATGAATCACTTTCAGAATTTTCAATTCATTTTTAGAATTTTTTTGAGATATTTGAAGTTTCAGTTTAGTTAAAGAAAATTGTAGTACTCGGCCTTAGAAATTGATTTAGAACATTTTAACGATACTTGCCATCACATCTCAACGGAATACGTTGTCTTAAATTTTTTTAAATGAAAATAACTCGCTTTGTAGAAGTAACTCTTGATCAAGTAATGCATAACACCGACCAATTAAGCTCTGTAAACGCATAAAATAAGCAAGGAGTAAAATAACAAACAATTCCCCCCAAAATGCTTTCAGTGATAGCGAAGAGTGAATGGGAGACCAACCAAGCGTCTCGAAGGCTTCGCTGGGCACTGGGGCGAAGGGGAAGTGCGGGCAAAGCTGCACGGGAGAGAACTCAGCCCGTTGTGCAGGGGCTCAGCAAATAGACCTATCGCTCACCATTCACACGGGTGCCGGTAATTCCACCATTACACATTGTCGCGAGGTGGCCTAATCCGCTCGGAGGGACACGGTTGTCACCACCGCCATTGACACCGGTGCCATGACGTCTCCGAGGAACTCTGACCAAAAGGGCATGGCTTCCATCAAAAGCTGCAGCTCTACGCAGAAAATCACGAACGTTTCTCTCTCAACATTTTATGAATTCTGTCTTGGGCAATTATCACTTTCACGATATTTTTTTTTTCTGAATTACTAAACCAAACTTAATTAGGTTTAAAATCTCGAATAGAAAAAAAACTTATTTTTCCATTTCAGCAATGATGTGGATATCATTTCACAACACAATTTCCATACGATTTGCACGTTACTTCCCTCTATCGACGTAGTTATAGCAAATATATATTTGTGATCT
This sequence comes from Laupala kohalensis, assembly GCA_002313205.1. NCBI lineage: Eukaryota > Metazoa > Arthropoda > Insecta > Orthoptera > Trigonidiidae > Laupala > Laupala kohalensis. Next base: position 325,873 of record NNCF01126721.1, on the reverse strand, counting down.
GTCAACCTTCAGAACAATTAACGAAAATTTAATTTTAATTTACTCAATGATTGTTCTTCCATCCAATCATATTTCCAGAAAAGGATTATCAAATCGGACAAAATGTGGATCTCTAAGAAAATTTAAATGTATCAATTAATTGTTTCGAGTAGACGATGGAAACCCCGACTGAATATATCTCTTATTTCAACCGAATCTGTTGATCCATTCCACTCCATCTCACTCTGTAAAAGCTAAGATGTCACAACCGTAACGATTCGAGAACCAAATCCGTACCCCAACATTACAGTTGATCTCAAAATCAACTTTCAATTTAGTTTCCAATTTGAGAAAAACGCTACTTTCAAGCTTCGCTTGACAAAACCCGTCTTCATTCATTTTTCTTTTCTTTTTTCTTATAACTTGATTCTGACTCGATCTCATGGATCACCTTACCTGCAATCCAGTTATTGCAGGGCTACTAGGAACACATTATAACACAATACAGTACACACACACACTCATATATTACATAGAGCGTTTTTTACACAAATACATTCAGATTATACATCAAACATTCATATTTTTTGTGTCTTTTGGTCTGACACCATTTCTGGTAGGCCTGGGTGGAAATGGTTTACAGTTGCGGAAGGCAAACGAGTGGTGTAGTGTTTAACACCCCTGCGAACAATGAAGGAATCCCGGGTTCGATTTCCAACTCGTCATTTTCACCCGACCGAAAGTTATCATATTTATTTAACTTGTTCATAATCCTCATTTCCCTTTCCACACAAACATACCACACCTCTCTCCTTTGTTTTTCTTTAGATATTGCTCAAAATCACCACGCCCAGTGCGAATTTCTATTGTAGTCATCATTTACTGGCATTACGCTATCCACCTCGACTTTTCGCACAGCCTCCTCCAAGTGCTCGCACTGTCACCTCGGGCGTCCGCCATAACAAAGCGCCCTCTCCAACCGTTCTCAGACACACACGCTTCGCCGCACATTGTTTCACAGCCACTGACGCTGCACTGATCGTCCGCTCACCTCCGCCACCATCCAGGCACAGAGTTGCGCGATGTTGTGATAGGTGCCGGCCGTCAATTCTTCCCTCAAAAATAACAGGCGCACGTGGTCAGCCCACACGCTGCTCCCGGAATTCGACGAGGGGTGCTGTAAAAAAAAACAGGAGGGGTGGGGAGGGGATTTGGACTTGGTTAATGCACTGGGTGG